>JAVQJF010116549.1:0-32086 GCA_036023855.1 Gadopsis marmoratus
ATATTGTCTAAAACTCCATGTCCATGTTGTTGTGATTCTGAACTACGCGCGGGATAAAAGTCATCCATTAAACCATTAGAGCAAACAGAACAACCATTTCAAGCGTGGAATCACTGAAAGCAATACAAATGAAATATATACACAACCCCTGTTAACTTGGATCAATATTACAGCCTATTAAAGTGAACAAATCTGCCATCTGTCTAATGGGGGTCTACTGAAGTATCTGAAGTATTCAGGCAATGGACCTGTGTTAATGAGAAGTTATTAGCAGCATTCTCCATTTAAACAGCACAAGCCAAATCAATTTAGAGCATTTTATTCCATACGCCCAAGGCTTTGTATTTAATCCACTCCCAAAGCTCATGCACCCTGCGCTTGTTGCAGGTTTTCAGCTGCTTGTACGTCTGTGGGCTATTCAGTGGGCTAACAACAGCCACAGGAGTGCTGTGGAGGTTATTCGGTGATCCCCGAGAGAGAACAAACTCTGATCAAGCATACAAATGACGAGAGAGAGTGAGAACTCATGCTCGTTGCTTTTTAAACAGTCACAAAAAAGAGACCCTCCATTCTAGTTGGGAGGTGAAGGACTTGCTGTGTTAAAACACCAATTTATAAAACATTAGTTTCAGTCAAGATATCTCAATGGTACAGGAGACTAGAGGAGACGAGAACAAAATGCTCTCGAGCGTGCTGAAGACATAGAGCTGGTGCATATGTGGAAACCAGCTGGACATGTCTGAGCCTCGCCCCTGATCTCTAGCTGCTAAGCCAATCTAAAAGTCAAGCACATTCACTTCTCCCTCTTAAATACTAATAAAGGCAAAGGTCCTCTGTTGAAACTATTCCCTCACGCTGCATCCACAATGCGTTTTGCACGCGTCTGGGCACATGCTCGATTTGTTTAAATACAGCACAAATCACTCTGTAACAGAGGAGACATGACTCGAGATGTCTGGCTGTGCAGAGACCACACCTAGCCTGGACCAAAGCCACTGAGCAGGCAGAGTCCATAAATTACTGTTCAGTCAGGCCAGGGACAGACGTAGACACAGACAGTCTCCGCCTGCCGTCACACTACCCAGAACTCCCCTCATAATAGCTTACGGCTTTACATACATGGTCAACAAGGACCTACCACTGTCCACTGGGCCTGAATAGAAAAAGAAGTGGTTTATGGGCCTAATGCAGACGTCAAGGGCATTGTAGTTTTGATTTACGGCGGCCCTGTGGCCGGATTGTGATGTATTGCAGAGGCACTGCATCTTACATTGTGATGAATACTGTTGGGTGCAGGACCAGATAAATTCTGAAGACACTTTAGGGTGTGCTGTATGCCAGGCGCTCAGCCCCGAAGGTTGCCGAGGAAAAGCCAAACCATTATTTATAGAAATAGCAGCAGGAGTTTTTTTTTTTTTGTAATTCATTCCTTAGCAAGCCAGCAGCCAAATATTCACAAATCCTTTTAGAAAAGGGGCAAAGGGGGAGGAGGACTTTTTATAGTGGTGTAATACGAAGGAAGAAAATAATAAGTCCACCTGGAAGACAGGAATACATGATTCGGAAAAGGTTGCAGACTAACGAAAAACTCACAATGGATTTCTCATGCCCAGCTGGGGTTTCAATTACAATGTATGTGGCAGCTCATGGCAATATGAAGTGCACACCCTCCAAACTACAAAAAAAAAAAAAAAGTCTGCAACTTGCCAATTGGTTTTCCCTCTTCTGCCGCTTTCATTTCTCATCCCACTTTTATTCCCACACTCCCCCCTTTCATCTCTCCCCTTTCCATCAGCTCTAAGGGGATATGAACACAAACAAATGTGTCGGTATGCATGATGCTTTGACCAGATACAGGAGGCGGTGGAGGAACCTTGATGAGTTGTGCTCTGGAGCGCCAGAGCAGTGGATGCACATCATAAATCTAAACAACTACAGTCCTATTTTAGAAGGTATGCACACGTAAGGAATGCTAAACACGTGACTGACACAGATTGCAGGGCACAGAAATCTGTTTACATAATATAATAAATCAAGTATTACAGGTAAAGTGAGGCTGTAAGCAGCAACTTCTTGATTGATTAATGTGCTCTGTAAAGCATAGCTGCTTGTAGTCCACTTATGTGGCGGAAAGCTTGTCGTCAGAAGGAGATGATAACTGTGCTTCCAGTTTAATGTCATAACATGTAGTAATCCTCTTAAGGCTGGGATAGTAGATGATCTCCAGACAAAGGGAGACTTGCAAGGGACAAAGTAAAGCCCAGTTTACCTGATCCCCTTCACTCTAAGTCCTTCCTCCTGATGGGGGCAGCTGCTCCCTCAACAAAGAAATAACTCAACACACAAAACATCATTGTAGCCAGTAATGTGCAGGGATGGAGGACACCAGCCAACTCTACCTCCAAGCATAATCTCCCGATTCATACACAGACTTCTTAAATCCATTGAGGTACTTAAAGGGACTGAGAAACACCTGTGGGTGGAGCGTCTCACTGTGTGAACCTACATCTGGCCTCAGATGGACAGATTCAGGAAGCTCTCAGTTCTCACACACACACAACTATGTCACATGTCTGCCACCATCTCAAATGCTGAGCATCTCATGTTAGCAATAAGGTCACTTTTTACACATTTCAACTTAGAAAATAAATATGAAAAACTCTTTTTCTCTCTGTGTAGTGCACAAGTGCAGCCAAGTATCGCTAGGAATTTTGTCACTTCGTGATTTATGCCCAATGCAAACCTTCATTGCCAACGCAGGAAATACTGCGTGTTATGTATGAGTGTGTGTGTGGAGGGCAGGGGGTGGTGAGTGAGCATGTGACATGTTTAACTTTCATGCAGGAGAGTGGAGTTGAAGTCCCGTCACAGGCCTCCAATTATTATCATTATACATGAATAGTTTTCCTTTGTATCATGCAGTGTGCTCAGACAGAACTGTCAGTCAAAGCTGATTTGCCCCAAAAATCCAATGAACCAGCTGTAGCTAGCTTGAAAAGGTATGCACTGACGTGTGTCTGTGTTGGCGTTTGTGTCGCAGCTCAACATCTGACTGATGTCAGAACTCGCCAGGAACACTTATTATAAAGCAGATTCATAACCGAGGAATAAGACTTTGCATGAAATTCAGCCGACTCGGAAGATTCTTCTTGGATTCTGTCTGAACACACCTTAACCATAATTCTTTTTGCCGTAAGCACAACCTTTCCATAGCCTTAACCATAGCATAGCTGCCATGCCCGTGTAATGTAGAAAGATGTCAGCGCTGAACGTAAAAGAAACTGTCATCTGGGGTTGTGCAGAATCATCCAATATCGACGTCCTCATATGGAGACAGGGCTGACGGGTGCTACAGCTTGAAATACTGATGATTTGAAGAGATTTGGGATGAGCCCGTCTTCCCGTCAGCCCATAACGTCAGTCAAGGTATGCAGACTTTTTTAGTGGCCTATTTGATTGCAAATAAAAAAGGCACAGCAACCAGGTCAGCCTCCTTTTGTCATAGACTTTGCTTCCGAGGTGAAAGGTTGCCTCTGATCTCCTTTGATCCTTGGCATTAATAGCAATATTCAACAGCATCACTAAAAACAACCCATCTGTCTGTCTACGTGGTCTGTACGCAGACCTGTGGGATTTGGAGTATGATCGCCTCAAATCTACTAGCCTCCCCCACACAAACACACACATCCAACCCAGAGAGAGAAAAGCAGCGACAGACCTATATCACGCATAATCCTTTGTTTAAAAGAGTTTCAGCTTCCCAAATCACAACAGTGCAACATGGATGCACAGGATGGCATTTCATGGTAAAAGGATCAAAGAGATTATATCGGTTATTATTCAACACAGAATAATACATCCAGATATTCAATGGTGATACAGCTAAACACGTGACAATAAAATAAAAAATGAATGTGGTCTCTGTTGTCAGAGGATTAGCGTGGAGGTGAGTGTGCAATCTTAGTGACAGCAAAAGGAACAGAGTAAAGCTTTTGATGCAGCCGGGCCAACGGCTACACAACCTTACAGTGAATAGACGTGAATCAGGTTGAATTTAAGAGGCGAGCATAAATTAAGCTGAATGGATTAGAGATGTTTCTGTCACATGTTCAGATATACACCAGGACACACACACACCATTAGGGCTTGGCAGACTTTTTTTTTTCCTTTCGTGGTCATTTATTAATGGTGCTGATGGTGCTTCCAGTTCCAGTGTTAGTTAATGTTAAACATAATGTGTTCGATTAGATTCCACTTTCCGGCCCCTGGCACCAAAACCACTACACACATTCTGAGATGTTATTTTCTGTAAGAGAATTTGAATAAATATTAAAACTGAGGTGAAAGCATTTCGCTCTTTGACTTAAAAGACATAAAAGTTCTTTCCGTTACATTTTCTCAAGACTGATGGAATGGTGTGCTTTGTTCTGCCTCACGACATTGCTGATTGCTTCTGAAATCCATGAAAAAGTAAAAGCTGCATTTGAAAAATTGGTCTTCATTCCACCCACATGAATATTCATCATAACAACAAAACACACTTTTATGAGCAAACACATCGTGAAACTAAATTACGCGTTAAAATGGACATTTTTTAACGCGCACACTGCAGCATAAATGATTGGAATGACCCTTAAAACCCTTGAAGCTTGAATATGGTTCCACTGAGTGAGGTTCAAAAGTAATGTTATAAGTTATACTGTGCTTTTCAATCAGAAGGCATGTATCTCTGTGACAAACAAGATTATCTGTGTCATCTTTGTTGATCCGTCTGTGGTTATTGAAGTTCTTACAAAAGGCTCCTGCTCATCTCAGCCTCGTTTGCGGTCGATGCCCTCCCTGCAAGAGATGGTTTTGATTGGGTGTGTAAAATGTGTTATCTGCCTCAAAACGAAGTAACCTTTTGTTATCAGTGTTTGCTTTGCGAAACCACAGACTATTATTAGCAGACAGATACAAGACTTTTTTTATTTCAACTAATTAGATGATTAGCTAAGACGGGGGGGGGGGGGGCATGAATTATAAGCTTACACCACTTGGAGGAAAATGGAAATGGAAGTAGGTGGAAATAAACATGTAAAAAAACAAGTGATTATAGGCTCGCAAGCTAGTATGCATACAGTCGTAATCACATAAAGTGTTAATGGGGAGACATATACAGTGGGAATGGATTGAGTTACAGTATACAGCCACATCCATCATTGGGGATGTACTGGATAAATCATTTACATAAGAAATGGAAAACAATGACTCATAAGAAACACCTTCATTTTCCAAACCTGTCTGAAGTTGAATTGAGTGTTCATCTGAAATCCATTATTAAAAAAGTCCCACCTTACACATGATTGATACCACAACATTAAAACGCATGATGGTACAGGATTACTAGGCAAAGCGAATCATTTTTGCTGAAATTATCACAGCAGAGCCAGGTGTGCCTCGAATAATTCAGAGGTCTTGAAAGGACTTCAGCTAATGGATTTTCTGGAGTTTTATCCAGGAGCAGAAGACAGAATTTCTGAATGTGGTATAGGTGGTGCATCATGGAAACCAATCAAATGACAACAAAGGTTTCTCGATTTTTTGAAATTGTTTCTACATTAAAAACATGTTTTTAAAAAATAAGTGATTTCTACCAAAGTGTCAGTGCACAAGGAGGTCATTTATCCTTTAGCAGGGATAAAAAAGTAAACAAATACAAATGGGCCTCTGTCTATCCATTATCGCCACCCCTACTCTACGAGTCTTAGCGGCTCCCACACTCTGAGGCTGGTGTCATGAAGAGAACCATCGGCATATTAAATGTGTGGTGGCAACAGATTTAGGGTAATGGAATAATCACTGTGAAGGAGCATGGCGGAGGGGAGTCATGCAAGTCTAGTTGTCTTGCAACTTGCAATCTTGGATTTCATCAATACACTCAGCTGTGCCTGTCTCTTTACAAAACAACACATTGCCTTTCAGACAACTTAAAATCCAAACCAAGCCCAGTGACGATTACAGCTGGATAGATTTTATACCAGAGACCTGTGAATTAACACAACAACACTGATAAAGCCTGAAAAAAAAAATAGAAAAAGATCAAAACAGCAGAGTGACTTAAGGTCTTATGACGGAGAAAAAAAAAAAGCATTGAAATCAGCTCAATTCACATTCTTATCCTTAAGCGATATTGTAACCTTTGAAGTCATTATGAGCAGAACGGCGATATGTTCCACACATGATTTAGATTCATTATTTGTCCCTAGGGCCACGCACATGTGTGCATAGAATATGTATATGCAGCTGCATTATGTGCGTGTAACTTGGTTGATGTGCATCAGTGCTGTATGCTGTCTGAGTGGTGTGTAACTGTGTTGTCACTGAGGTGTGTGGAGGGAGCTGCTAGGAAACACAGCGAGGAGTGGGGGGCTAAAGCATGGGTGGTCGTGGAGGTGACCAGTGTTGTTCTCACCCACAGGTCATGAAAGATTATCCGTTTGTCTCAATCAACAACGACCGTGGCGGAGTGAATGGAGGGCAGCTTTGCCACTCAAGAGGCAGCACACGCGTGGTATCTTTCAGAACTCTTATTTCATGCTTTCAGCAACTTTCTTGCTCCTAGACGCCGTCGGCCCCTCTTCTCTCTTTACCTCTCTGAGTGAGATTTGTGATCAAAGATCAGCACGGCCGTAATGCCCTTCTCAGTGGACTGACAGATGATACAGCCTGCCCTTTGGGCTCCAGTCGGAATGGCTAGAGATCAATACCCGAGCTGGCTGCCTGTCAGCATTCGCACAAACATGCACACTTGCTCGCACACCGCGCGTGCACCCACATACACACACACAAGGCATTCACGTGCGAGGCGAGCATCAAAGCCCATCTGAGCTGGCTGGCATTTACCGGAACAGGACCTGGATGAGTGCAACACAGCAGGAGGGGACATTCCCGGACTAGTTCCCAGCCTTAGAGGAGCAGCGTGGTTGAAGGATGACGGAACTGAGGAATTCGGCTCACAGATTCCTCTGGCTTTGCCGGCTGGTTAAATTAAGCACTTTGAACGGACAAACTGGCTGACTGAACGAACAAAGCAACAGGTTAAAGAAATAATCAAGAGGCTGAAGTGTCTGCGAGGTGTCTGTGTATGTGTGTTTGTGGGTGGGTGGGTGCCAGAGAATTTGTGTGTGGTCATTTGTGAGTGACGCCTTATTGTGCTCTGTTGCTAAATTGTGGTTTTGGTGCGGCTCCATTAGCTGGGAATGTGTAATGCAAGTTAAAGATTTAGAGAAGGCTTCATTCACTAAAATATACTACAAACATTTTAATCATGCAGTGTTCTCATATTTCCCAATTTAACAGGATAACTGTGATTAACTTTTGAGTTAACTTTATTGTTTTTAAAGAATACGATTTGGGATTTAATACAGAAACTGAATAAAAGGTTAAGATGCACTTTTTTGCAACGAGGCTCTGATGAGTTCCTCAACATCAGGCAGACACAAACAGGCAGAATCATTTCCCTCCCTCGCTAACACCATTCTCGTGTGCTCTAATAGACAACCGCAATGAAGCTTTTTGAAATATTTGTCAGGTGCAACCTAAAGAAAAAGGTTGTTTATTTTACATATATTAATTCAGAAGAGCAGATCATCATATTACATTTTTATGAGAGAACCAATTCCTGCGAGCGCATGTAAGCACGCATGCAAACAGTTGCACATACTTACATAATGTTACAATATTTATTTTGACAACAAAGACTGTTGCAGAGGAACCAATATCATGTCAAACGGAGGCTCTCGGAGACCCAAACTGAGTTGCTCATCCATTCCAAATATACAATGCCTCTCTCTGCACGGCCACACCATTTGTCCAAACACAACCAACGTGCATTGACCTACGCAAATAAACAGTTCCCAAGGCCGAGCTTGATTGCCAATCTTACCATCATGTGTTCCGTCACTGATCATTGCTACATAAATAAAAATGAGAGATGTGTAAATAATGCAGCCACAGATTTGACACTGAACAACACTGACACCCCAACACTCACCATGTCTGCCACCTCCCCCTCTCAAGCAGGCGGTAATTTATTGTCTCCCACTGCCATAGCAGAGTCAATCAATAGCCAATTAAAGACATAAGGTCTCCAATGGCCACCGGTGCATGTGGTGCTGTTTGGCCAGGGAAATAAATATGTAAATAGTTCACTGGCGGAATAGCATCAGTCAGTATCTTTCAGCAAGCACATCAGGAGGGATATCAATAACACCCCCCCCCAGTATATTAACCTCCCTGTACTGTGCTGCAAGGCCACTAGAGCCGTTACCCCAGGCTGAAGGGCTGCGAGACGTACTTCTGCGTGTCCTTGTCTGTCAGTATACAAGCAACTTCTTATGTATTTGGTGTAGTCTGAAGTTATGTCAAACAGCAATATTAAGCTATTGTGGCTCAATTGTTGAGTGTCTGTGGGATCAAGTAGCATGGATTTGACAAGCCCTGATGTAAAGCAACATATACACTGATAAACTACTCTGTTCCCAAGGCTCTGCTGTTGATTTTTTAAAAATCACATTGGACACCAACTTCACAGGCCTAATGGTGCCCTCTCGTTCGCTCTCTGTCTTTTTCTGCTGCACAGAAACTCTCTAAAACCTTCTGTGGGGAGAAAGGGACAAGCAGGTCACAGCCGGTTGCAGAGACGTAGATATAGAGCCAATCTTTGGCTATTTTCACATCTCTTTCGGACTGTCAGAGTACTTTTTGTACTTTTGAGTATTTCGATTTAATATCTCAACTCCACTACATTTAGATGACCGTTATAGTTAGTAGATACAGATTGTACAAACAAAACACATGATCAATAAATTAAAAACATGTAAAAAATTTGTGTAATGTAACATGATGAGGAGCCTGATGATTAATAATTTTTACATCTTTCAATGATTTTTCATTCCACACTCTGAACTCTTGACACAAGAACAAAAGGAACAGATTTTTCCATACTAAATTAAATAATATGTAGTACTTGACCAACCCTCTGAAAGGTACTGAAATTTAACATGTTTAACATGCTGAGTTTGACGCACAGACTGATTCAACAGGGATGGTTTGCACCTATCCACTTATCCAGATAGAGATAAAGATGGGATGTCTGGATTCGTTTAATAGCTAATCAAACAGGAAATGTGAATATGCATTTACATAAGTAAACTGATCACAGCCCATACTGAAAAATATAAAAAATATCACTATAATCATGATAAAGAATCAAAGTTTTTCACTCTGCTTCCTAATAACCTCTCAGTGATCTCAGGTGATTTCATTCTTAAATATTAAGTTAACAAAGCTTGCCCAAGATAATGATTCACTTCGGCACACAGTGTAAAATGGTCCTATTTCATGCATTCATTTTTTGTTTATTATTTGTTCATTGCTTTATTCATTGGATTTATACGCGGTTGCATTTATTCTTTCATTTATATGTCTGGTAGTTATGGTTGTGTGTGTAGTTAGTAGTTTCATAAACCTTTCATTTATAAAGAACTTGATTACTATATGGTTTGTCTGTATTAATGTCACTGTACACAAGTTAAAAACTCTGTAGAAACCCTTAGACTGAGACTGAATTAATTAACCATATTCAGTAAGTAATGAATAAAAGGTGACAGTTCAATTGTATGAATATTATAAAAATACTTTAGAGCCTTAGTTAATAGTGTTAAATAGCAAATTAGTTGAACATGATAGGTGGCCAACAACAGTCCTGTTACTTATGAAGACGCCTGCTCTTGAGGTGGGACTATATTTAAATTTATGAGCTACATAGTGATCCTTCTGGTAATGGAAACAGTGAAACATGGTTTGAGGGTGCAACACAACACACAGAAGCATAATACTGGAAATGCGCTGTCTGTCTCTCACACACATGCACACAGACGTATAGTGATCAAACACCCTGGTCACTGTAAAGCCTATTGTGGGATGCTTAGGCTTCTGGGTGACAGAGAAGCAGCGTGACGTGCAACGCGCAAACCTTGACCCCTTCAATCCAAAAGCCCCGAGAATAATCTCTTGCCGTGGAACTTTACACCTCGATACGGGGCCTGTAGAACACTCATCCTGTTGCATGAATAGCATAGCAGCCTCACTCGCTCTCTCCCAATCTCAGTGCGTCTCTCGCTCTACATTCCTCCTTATACTGCCTCTGCCACCGCAGGCGCCGTCGAAGAGCCTGACAGTTCAGCCGCTTTGATCTCAAGGCACAGGTTATCTGTTGCCCGGCTAATTTTAGTTAGCCCCTTTAAGCTTCACTTCTCTTTGAAGCACAGGTACCATGTGGCAGGGAGTTGTGGTTGGGTATCAGTGTGGTCCCTACCCTTTCAGGGAGAGGGACTCACCTTAACATCTACGAAGGTCTGCTGTAATCTGGATTATCCACCCTGCTACATCTGTATCTTAATCAAGTCTGTGCGCAGAGCAATCCTGCAACAGAGTGTGGGCTGACATTAAAGTAATGTTTGAACGTGAGCTAAAGTGCTTTTCCATGTGACGGGGCTTGCTGAATAAACAGAGCAATAAAGAGGAGAAGTTCGAGGAGAGTGCTATCGAATCCTCCTGGGTAATTAGAGGCTCATAGTTTCATTTTGCTGCGATGTTAACAGATTGTCATAGCAGATGGAGGAAGGGTGTGGCAGGTGAAAGCAGAAATTTTACTTAGGAAGAAGAAGGAAGAGAGAGAGACTGTCTGCACCTCAAGCCGGGGAGGTCAAACGTCTGCAAAAACAAGCAGTGTGTGAGTCCGTTTCTGGTCTTACTGTCAGTGAAACCTTGAAATATCATGTATTAAATGAGCCAACCAGTGAGCATTCTCCCACAAGCTTGTACTCCCTACCTCCGCTACACAGAATCCCCTGAATTATAATGTCCTACAGAAACAAGCTTATTGAAACAATAAAACAGGAATATAAAAATTGTATCCCAACAGCCTGGAGCCGATATTAAAATTTGAAGAGCGTCCACAGCGCAACCTCGGGGAGAGTGTGTTTACAGCAGGTTACACAGCAGTACACTAAAGTTGTCTCCCTGTGATTTTACAGAACGGTCAGCCGGCTGGTCTGAGCCTCACTCAAGAAAATAAAGCCCTCAGAGTGTGACCTTGCATGCTGCGGCTGAAAGCCAAGTCAAAACATGAACATGGGACAACATGTCGAGGTGAATGGGCGAGTCTTGAAAGAAAATACGCCTGTGAGTTTCTTACCAACGCAGCACATGCAATTCTCTTTATGTTTCAGGTCCGTCTGTGTCAAGCCCACTACTGAGATCAAACACACGCAGGTGTACAAAAAAAAACAACAAAAAACACATGGACACGAAGAGCTGCACAGGTACACAGAATATCAGAACTGAACTTGATCTCCAGCATGAATGATGGTTCTCCAGGAGCACCTTCAGATGAGAAGAGCAGGAGGTGTCTGCAGGCTGATTTAGCACCTCGATCTTGTACATGAGGGGTCACTTTTCTCCCCACAGAATGACTTACGATGGCACCGCCACTCTTTTCATTTCCATTTTATCGTGAAGAATGGTGGCTAAAGTTTCCCTCTATGTATTGCAGTGGTTGCATGAGTCCCCCGAAGGACAATGCCCATCGCCAGTGTCAAAAGGGCTATTTCTCTTTGGCAATGTCATGTTCTCCACAATCCAGCACAATCAACTGAAGGTTGATCTTTCTGAGATGCGAGAAGGGCTGAAATGTTCATACACACTCGGGAGAAGGTTTTGGCTGGGGGACATTGCAAAGTCAGGATTCATTCAAGCACAATGTCTGAGTCTTCTGAGCTTGATTGATACGGAGCAATGAGTGCACACGTTATATCGTACCAGTCAGGTGTGAACGTTACGATGCTAGGCAGAAATGTCTTTCTCTGCGACCCCCCCCCATCTTTTCCGGACCCCTTTTCATTATAAACACATTTATTGTATAAAGGATTATAGGCGAGGACAACACAGAATGAATTGACTTCAGGGTTTTCAATTTCTATCGAAAGATACAACGTGAAAAGACCTAAGGTCAGACAGATGTGCCTGTGTGGGCAGGCAAAACAGGAGAGGAACAGAAAGAAGGGAAGTAGTGAGAGGAGAGCGAGCATAATGCTGCCAGTGTGGCAGAAGGAGAGGACCGATAGATAATAAAGAAACAGAGAGATAACACAAGAGAGAGAAAAAAAAAAAATAGTGATCAATAGAGCGAGAATTCGCATACAGATCAAACCAAAGAGTGACACAGCAGGCAAAAACAAGACAGTTTGTTCCTCCCATTAGCAGGCAGGATTAATTAAGGCTCCATTGACGCACTGTGTAACAAGACAAATATAATTATGTCACATCATTACGAGCTTGTCTCCTTCCCGTTCCCGGGGGAACTGCGGACAGCCAACTGGACAGCAAACTCAAAACTGTGGCCATGGAAAAACCAAGACGGCTGTCAGCATTCATTTAGCGAAACGCAGGAAAACATTTCCACAGTAAGTCACGCTCAGGAGAGAGATGTTGGTTCCTGGTCATCAGGCACCGTACAGAGGAGTTAGTAATGTTCCTATAGCTATAAACAGACCGCAATTTGGCTTCAGATGTGAACACTCACTCATTATGAGCTATATTTACCATCTGTGGCACTTTACCCCGTTTGTGTCTGTATACAGCATGTGGAGCTTTTGTGTACGAGTGCGCCGAGATGTGTGCCTCCGTGGGGTCATGCAGCAGCGATGATGATTGCTACTTATCTTGAGGGACATACATGCCATTCTGCTCTGCACTGTGGACACAGAGTCTTCTCACAGATTTGTGGGTGTTTGCATGTCCGCATTCAAACACAATTCCTCAAGCTCCGGTGAGAGAAGAAAGCTGAACTTGGCATTCCAACACACTCAGTCCTCTGTTCTCAAGGCTGAGATGACTCAAGAATCTAAAGCAATCGAGTTTTAACCACTTATGGTGGTGTCTCGAAGTGTACGTGGTTTTTTTACAGACTAGAAGTACAATGTGAGACCTTGGAATGATGTCTGCGAGAACATACAACCTAGTTTTAATAAAAAAGCAGGGTGAGAGGCGTTGAAAAGCCGTTGCTGTGCTGTGTGTGGTAATGGGGTATCATTTGTCTCATGGGAGAGAGCGGAGCC
The DNA here is from genome assembly GCA_036023855.1 of Gadopsis marmoratus. Lineage (NCBI taxonomy): Eukaryota > Metazoa > Chordata > Actinopteri > Centrarchiformes > Percichthyidae > Gadopsis > Gadopsis marmoratus. Next base: position 13,164 of record JAVQJF010116549.1, read on the forward strand.
CCGCAGCTGTGGCGTATACAGAGCTCACACAGCTGTGAATGAGGTGGTGCTGGCCAGCGCTGGCACACATCGTCAAGTCAGCTGACAATGGCTGGCTTTCCGCTTACCGAGGAGGACAAGCGCAGACGGACAAGCCTAGAGGTGAAAGTTACTGTGTACAATGACTCTGGACAATAAAAACGTTCAGGATTAATTCATATAAAAAGGTACTTATTAAAATAAATTATGTATAGAAAAAAAAAAAAAAATGGACAATTCCACTGGAGGCTGTGCTGCAAACTCACCTGATCGGATTGATTTCAGTAATTCTTTTGGAAGGGTTGCCAAAAGTCCATTTACTGAAATTAGTGTGAAGCAGGCTGTTTTGGCTCTTTTTTGTGAGCTTTACTGTGCCTCCATGAATCACGCCATCCTAGGTTTAACACCCTGTAAGGATTATGAACAACATGCTGCAGAGAATGTTGCATCCATTCCACACTCAATATGCCTTTCTTGCAGGAATGCATAAATTGAGACACCACAATCCTTAATCTCTCTTCCATGTGGGGAGCCTGGGTAGGGGACGGCGAAATTGAAATGACAGGATGTGGAACGTTGCACACTCGGGTAAAATGTCGTTTACAGAGATGACAGGCTAACCCTAACCACTGCCTCACAGCCCTGCGTGTGTGTATCTGTGTGTGAAGGTGGGTGTAAGAAATCTACTGTGTACAGCAGTCGCCGTACTGCTGACTCTGCTGTGTTAACACAGCCCCTAAGGGTAATCCAAAAGACCATCATCTATATAAATGACTGTGCATACCTTTCCCCTTCTTTCTATCTCCCTCCCTCCTTCCCTTCTCTCTTTTCCTCCATAGGACGTTTGCACCCAGCAGCTGTCCCTCCATATCTGCCTGTTCAGATCAATCTTTTTCCACCATCGTTCCCTCCCTCTACCCATGACAAGGTTTCTCAGGCCAGAGCCTCTCCACAGTTAAGTGCTGTCCTGACTTAATCCTGCTCCACGGCGCTGAAGGGGAGAAAACTTCACTTAACAAATCCTCGACAGCTGCATTGGTAAGATCCGATCCTCAGTCCCTCGTATCTTTGTCGTCGTGCCTCGGTCTCACCCAGTTTTGCCTCCTCACGCCATCGCTCACAGTAGGATGTGGCATGAGGGGCATGACGCCTCTGCCCAGGAATGCTGGAAATGAGCCAAAACAGATCCCCTTCCATGGAGCGTACATCCAGCGTGCCATGCAACACACACACACACACACAGCTCTTTTGGCACCACAGGGATGTGAAAATGAAAAACGGAAACAGGCGGCTTAGCTTTGGCTATACTTTTCATTACTCTACTGTACTTCCAGTCCTGCATGGAAACCACACGACTTCCATCAGAGATCTGCATGACTAAGGCTCAGGTACTTATCAATGTGAAATGCTGTGCAATTCAAGACAGTAGGCGGCTTGGCCAAGCTCTGATTGCAGTCTGATGTGTGTGGAAGTTGGGGGAGCTGCGAGGGAGCCACTGTAGGCTCCGGCAGTGAGCCAAACGCGGTGGCATTGCTGAGTGGTGAGACAAGCCTGGAGGTTCCTGCAGACGGTGAATTATAAGAGGCAGGACAGAATTCAACGGACAGCGTTAACCATGCAATTACTTTCTACATGGAGAGTGAAAAGGCTGTGGGCATAGATACAGTTCAGAGCACATTTTCAATTGGAAATAGAACAGAGAGGAAATATAGTTTGAGCTGACAAGGTGATTTTAATGATGAGCTTGTTTCCAATTAGCTTCAAATTTCTTCAGTTTATCAGCTCTTCTTTAAGAAACAATTTAGATGACAATAACTGCCTCCACACTTTCATTCATTGTTGGGATGTTGCCTACACAGTTGCTGCTAGAAAGGGTTCAGGGTTCAGCTGTGGGCCAAGGCTCATTGTGTGTTGGTGAGGAAGAGTTATGACAGCTCTGCTCCATCTCATCAGCCTGACTGTCAACTCACACAGCATCATTTATCTGTGAAAGCCTCGCAGTCGAACACACAACGCCACGGGTGGGCAAATCAGCACTACGGCTCCGCTGCTTGATCACTCAGGCTTCAAAGAAATGACTGTATGATAGGTTGCAGATTTATCTGATGTGAAGTATGGGCCTCTGCCAAATGTTCATAATACAGCTGGTCAGAGTGACATTAATTAGGTCAGTCTTTGTATGTGAGGTGTGTGTGTGTGTGTCATTTCAGAATTTATGTGTGCTCCTACAAACAGCCAAGAACTGGAGATGGATGGGGCCATAGGAGCCCGATTAAAATTAAAATGAGCCAATTAGAAACTTCTTGTTTAGCAAGCTACTCCCACAAGAAAAAAGCACAGGACTCAAACAAAGAGAGGGAATAAAATGTAATTGAACAGAGATTTTGGCTTCGCAAACTGGTTAAAAACATTTCACAGCTTTTTTGTAACAGTTCTGCTTGTAAGAAAACAATAACCTTTTGTTTACAAGAGAACACTGTCCCTCCAAAACTGTCTTCCTGTTTAGGCTTCCAGCAGAACATGTAGTGCCTGTGGTACAGATGGCTATCTCATTTGGAAACATGTGTCACAGACGTTAGAAGAGGGAGATACTGTATGGAGGCCCTCAGGCAGGCTTGTTGCGATTATCGACGATTAGCCTCTCATTGGGCAAAGAAAGGAAAACAAATCTCCAAGCATTAAATCTGGCCTGTACAGCCTGCAGCAAGGTTCTGCTTTGTCATCAAGACGGAAAGAGTTGTTTAAGTGCTAAATGCTTTCCATTCTCCCTTTTTTGGACACGCAGGGTGTGCAGCCAATGCTGTCCAATTCAATTGCCCTGCAACAATTCTGCCTTCTGAAGCTTATAATTGTATGTTTGTGTTGAGACAATGTGAGAAGATGTTGATGTCTTAGTTTGTGGTTTTGTTAGATATCTCTCCGCCTTAAAGGGAGGAGTAAAATATTAGGTACACATTACAAGTTTAGCCCATTAATATCCCAGGGTCAGCGTCTTGTGCTGTACACTCTGAAAAGGTAGGTATGTTTACAATCGTGACATCTTGTAAGATAAATATTTTTGTTTGCAGGCAGTTTCCATCCTCTCTTTTTCTTAATTCTCCGTGGTCTCAGTGTCTGAGATTAGTTTATGTGTGGGAGTTAAATAAACAGATGGACTCTGAGGAGGGATGTAGAATGCAAACTAAATGCAAAATATCCACCCCAGTGAAGCACAAAAAAAGATACCGAGTCATTATATTAATAGAAATATTCTGTTTAATGAGGTGATGTCCAGATTCATGAATCCCATTCACAGGAGTCATTTGTATGGAGCACATGCATACTGTACATGACAGATATGCCATACACTCACTCCACGCGATTCATCAATTAACAACCCAATGCTATCGAATGAATCCAACGACTATACAAATGTACTATAATTGCAGACCTGTGCGGAGAAGGGGGCGGGGGGTGGGGCAGCTTGTTTACAGCTGCAGATGATGTTCCAAACCCTCTGTCTCTACCGCCATCCCACTGCCAGGTTTTAAGTGTCAAATGCCAATTCATCCTACGCTTTGTTAGCTGGCACGGCTGATACTTTGATTTTAATTTCACATATTTAATGCCAACTGTGAAGCAACAAACATCTAATCCTATCACAGACCCAGCTTCCATTTACCAGCCTGTGGTCCTATCCAGTAAATCCATCACCGGTTGTCAGTTCCATGTTCCCCTGCACCTAATCTGTGCAAAAGACCAAACATTTGGACTACTATAGTTTACTTGCATTTTTGAAGGCCGAAGGTAGGTCGAAACACAAGAAGAATCCTTGGAATGCAGATCTGATTGATCCTAACACCCAACTGCATCTAGAGATGGAGGGCTGCGGATCCCCTGAGCACTGGACAAATCCCAAGGCACTCAACCTTCCTCTGAGGCCCTGTTTCAACAACTAATCTCTCACTCAGTTTTCCACTTTTCAAACCCCCCATACCACTATCCCCAGTGGCCCTGGCCAGCCGTGACTCTAATGCACAAAAGAAGGTTTAGAGTCTCAGAGGAGTCATGAGAGCAGATTATCACCTCAGCCGGTAGATAAACAGCGGCCATCATGTGCACTCATCACCAGAGGTTTGGAATGGATCCAGTTTTGATGTCCCTAATGTGTGTATGTGTGTCCCAACGTGCCTAGGTTGCCCACGTGGATACACTTTGCCTGTGTTCGCCGCAGACGCCATGCCAAATTGGCCCAGCAGGCTGTAGCTGTTGATCCTCTGTCCTCGTCCTAGAGGAATTTCCTTCCTGATCCAACGTGCAATCAGAGGCATCTGCAGTGTCCACTTTGCCAGAATTACTCCGTCTCCCCCAAACACACACAGACATACTACAGCATCTGTTAGGACACACTCATGCCAGGGAGAGGTGCAACTGTGCACCCATCACCCTACACACACACATTTTTTGGTAACACACTCACCAGAGATTACTGCACATATGGGGTTTGGGAATGAGCAAGTGCTCCAATGCTACTGTGGTGAGCTGTCATCACCCATGACCTAACAAAATCCACCTCATCATTCACAAAGGCATAGCATCACCAGTTGGCAAAGTTCACAGTCTTCTGTTCTGCCCTGCTCAGTACTTCAAAGGCTGCCTGAGATCCAAAATTATCTGAGCTATTTGAGGTATGATTGATTGAATTTGCCTCAGATAGGACATTTTATACAATTGAATGAGCCTATTCACTTACTGATTTCTTCGTTAATTGCATAAACTGATTCCAAGTTAAACCAAAAAAGACAAGAAAATGCATCTTGTTTCTCCTCTGCTCGACATGCAGAGCCTCAACCTCTGGATGAACGACAAGAAACAAACCAGTCTGACACGAGATGTGGTATTCATGGCTCATTCCTATGCTTATTTCCATGAGAGTGCATCTGCTCTAAGTAATGCCATGCTGGATTTATAGCTGATAAAACCTCCATTATTTAATTTCTCTCCTCGAGTTTTAAATTAAGGTAATAGAGGAGCTGGTGGTACAGCCTTACGAGAATTAAAGCGGGGGCCGTATGAACAGGGAGGAGGGGAGTATGATAAGTGCGGACAGGGAACAGTGAGCAGCAGATGAAATATATGCTTGAAAAACATAATTAGCAAAAGTGTCTGTCATACTCCTATCCATCTGCAGTACAAAGAACAGAACCCCACTACAGACAGTCAAAAACACATATAGCAGACTAAAGCAATCCAACAATTTCTCCTCTTATAGCGCTATACATCTTGAGAGGGGATTATGCACAGAGTAGCTATAATAAAAAAAAAAAAAACTTTCACAGCAGTACTACAGGGCTTGGTTAAAGTGTTGAGATGAGAATACAACATAGATCAATTTATTACTCACTTTGCCGAGTATACTGTCATTGTGCAGATGAAATCCTTGTGGCCCAAATAAACTCCTGAGCGGCCTTAATTTAACTCGATAGCAGTAGCTGTATTGGGCCTATTTCTCTTCTGCTCATGTAAATATCACATAAACATGGTAATGGTTAAATTGACCAATAAATGTGTATATATATAAAGGACGTTATTTATGTTTAAAAGGATAGAAAATATAAGTACTCGCTACAGATGTTTTTATTCTAAAATCATTCGTTGTGATTGGTTACACCTACGAGTGGTCAGCTTTGTGAAAGGTTATTTCCTGATTGATTAAACAACTTTGACTTTAAATCAGCGGACATTGGGACTAAGATCGGGATTAAGTATTGTGGGGAAGATTGGGTAGGGATATCGACTGATGGCCAGTATAGGTCTGGAACAATACTCAAAACAACAGGACAACAACAAATTCTGACAGAATGCCAGTGGGGACGAGACATATGTTGATATCAAGCATGGACGAAGAGAGAAACTGTAGTGATGAGAGGAGGGAGAGTGGTGAGACGGAACAGAGTGAGAGAAGAAAGGGAGGGTAGAAGGACCCAAAGGTAGGATTGCTTAATGTAATGATAAGATTTGAGGGAGAGGAGGAAATAAAGTCCATCCACTAAAGCTAACCGAAATCATTAGACGGCAAGTTGGAGAAGTGAAGTATGCCAGAGTTTGGGGAGATGGAAACAGGCTAATAGGGTGTAATACTTAAGTGCAGATGGAGAAGGCAAAGAAAAAAGATGTGTTGGAAAAAATCAAAGTAGCAATAGTGGGGGAGCAGAGGTTCGGTGGTTGTAATGGGGTGATTTCTCAGTGTTAATATGAAGGAATTAGTTGAGAGCTTGAGGGTGATGAGTAATTGAGTTAAACGTGTTAAACAATTGACACGAGGAGTCGTGAAAAATGGGGACTGAACCAGCCTAGAGAGCGAGTTTGGGACAAAGGTCCTCCCACAGGAGTTATACAGTGGATTTGCAAAAAATAGTGCAAGAGAACATACCAAAGCTATGAGGTGTTGTAACTGCCAGGAAGTTGGGCATGTGACTAAAGTATGCAAAGATGTGCTAGGTGTGGCGGGGAACATGAATTAGTGGTGCAACGGATCGCAGTTGATCCGTGACCTGTACGGGTCTCCCCCCATGGTTCGGCACGCATGTGAACCGTGGATTCATTACATAGTTTAACCATCATAGTTTGACATACAGTTTAACTGCTGCCGTTAACTACTTTTTAAATAACAATTCCCTAAATCTCGATGAAGAGTTGCAGTGAAAAGATACAACATAGATGCATGCTGTGTTTTATTCTGATGCGCTGAAGGTTGATTTCATTATTTTAAAAAGCTGTTTTGTGTGAACGTGAACGGGGGATGTTCAACGCCAACGAATCAGGGATGTAGTACGTTGCAAGAGGGAAAGAAGAGCAGTGAGTGACAATCATGGCGAGGAGAGGAAGAGTTATTTGTCTCACTCATATTTTCCTGGGGGGGGGGGGGGGTTATATATGCAACATCTTTAACTGAAAGGATACAGATAATTGTTAACGCAGCAGTGCATTTGATATAATAGGTTTGAAATGGTAAGGCATGGGGCTCATCGCACAATCAACTCAAGAATAAGCATGTATGGGCTAATAATGCAAAAAAACTAAAAATAATTCAGTGGCATACTAGAAGTCTGATCGGCCAAGATTTACAGTTTATAATTAGTGGAAGAAAGACAGATTACCTGAGAAGACAAGGCAAAGATTAAACTAAATCTGAAAACATGGTGGCACTAAGGAGAAAGAATGACATATTATAAGGCCAGAGCGTGCAGATCAAATTACACTTAATGGGAGTCAAAGGGAGAGTGTTTACTGAGATGTGAATAGTTTTTTCTTGCTGCTATGATAGTAAATTATATTTTGGTGGTGAAAGAAAATGAATAAAAGGGTTTTTAAATGCCTTGAAATGGCATTTTTATATTGCATGGGGATGCCTATGTCCCCCAAGTATGTTGTGGCAGGCCAGGGTGTGAGAGGTAAGATTCATCTAAAGACAAGACACTCAAACACCAGGAATGTCCAAAATAAGAGTAATTTTAAATCAAAACGTCGGTGAAACAGGTAAGGGATCAAACATTAATACAACATAAAGGTCGTCCTGATCAGGGAATGTCTCTGTCACTTTTCACTCTCTCTCAGGATGGACACTGTGATCTGCTCTCGTGATGAGGAGTCCCGGCGACTCCCTCCGCCGTCTCCCCGACTGTGGACGGGTCGTCAGCTTTTATGCCGTTCCTTGGCGCAAGTGAGTGCCAGCCGATCTCATCGGCTGATGGCTGACGGCTGACAGGTGCACTCTGGCTCCAGGAAGTCTCGGCTGTAACGGGGGTGTGGGATGTACTTGGCCGCGCCTCCCGCTGGGCTCGGCTCTACCTCCCAGACTGCCACAATGTGTATGTCTTCCTATCATGGATATCCTTTGTGTGTGTGTGTATATATTTGTTTGAATGTCCTGCACATGCCCACAGATACAGAGAGATTTCAGTGTGCAACAATGTCTGACCGTGCCGGCTCCCAAGTTTGTGACTGTTTGTGTGTATGTGAAGATTTTGGCAATGTCCTTAAGCCCACTGCAGGTGTTTAGATCTCAACAAATCCCCACTGGTCCTTTCCAGCTGAGGCAGGGGCATGAGGCTCGCCCTCGCCTTCCCCTTCCTTTCTCCAGGCCATGCTAGGCCGGAAAGAAAATGCTGCCAGCCCCAGGTGTCGGGCATCCGCTCAGCACTGTGTCAGCAGACATGGGAGAATGTGAGAGGAAAGATGAAGTGCATGCAGACGAAGAGTGAAGGATTTAAGAGGGAGGGAATTTAAGAGAGAAAAGTGTGAAAATAGAGGTAAAAACAGCACAAGCCAGGAGGTGGGAGCATTACTCAAAGAGGGGAAATTGAGGGCAAGTGTATTGGCCATCTACAAAGGGGAAAAAGCATATGTGACTTTTGACATGTATAGGGTACATAGCCAGCTCCAGAGGGTTTTAACTGGTCTGGTCAGACATCTTAAGTCTACCCTCTCAAAACAAACAAAGACAAAGTCACATCCACTGAAGGCTCCACAGGGACCACCATGGGTCTGTAAGTCTTCCACTACAAATGGAATTCATATAAATTTACACAGAGAACCAGCAGGCTGCACTAAATGAGTGAATCTGGAGTCTGGAGATTGTGTAGCCAGGACACATGGGAAATGGCATTGATATTTGTTGCTGTGTGTTTGTGTGCTTTCTGCCATTCGTTGTGCCGCTCTCAAGCCTCTCAAAAGAGCCCAGCATTATTTAGGTTTGCAGATGATAAGGGCTGAAATAAGATATAGCTTGAGGAAGCGAGTCTTGGCAGGGACATTAATACTGGAGCTACTGCTGGATGGATACATGGGTGGTCTAATGATACACTTCAAAATTTGACAAGATGGAAGATACAAGAGGATAAGAGAGGAATTCACTGCAATAAGTTTGGTAGATAACAGCAAATTGGAGAGTCCCGCTTGTAAGGTTAGGTGATTGAGAGCATGGTTTGATGATCAGTGTTGAGCGGGCAGCCAGACAGCAAGAGGGAGATTCATCCACGTCTGCAGCTGCTCTGTGCCGGAGGGAGATCCACTTCTCAGGCATGTCCACTCCACACATCACACAACCCGTCCTGCACTCACCCTCTCTGTTGCTCTTCCCTCATCTTTTTACTATCCATTCGCAAAAGGAATAACAGGATAAGACAATTACACAGAGACGACACATTTCAATCCCTCTTTCTTAACACCCCCATCTCTGCGGCTCTTATTTATCAGCGCACCGAGACACGGTGAAGAATAGACATGTCTGGCTCCTCTCAGTCTTATGGCTAAATCATGTTGCGGATGGAACATGTCCTCTGCTGCAGTTGTGATCAGCTCTCGAGGATTGACAGAGTGACTGATGGGCCAAAGTCAGTCCTGCTGCCTATTCATCTCCCTGCAAGGAGGAGGACAGGATAGACTGACAGAAAGCAGGACGAAACACAGATAGGACATTGCAGTGACTGTTAGCACTTTTTAGTCTTCGCAAGTGGGAGTCTGGGAAGACGGAGGTGGCTTGCAGCAGAGGCTTTTTAATGACACGCTTCATGGCTCCCATTTTAATGTGGCCCGCTAATTATGATATTGCCATGTTAGCCATTTCCAAGCTATTCCATGTAATGACAGAGAGATAGACAGAGAGGGGGGGGCAGAGGAAGAGAGAAGGCATGGGTACAGCACACTATGTGTGAGTGTCATTCCAGTCTGTTGCTCAGTAAGGGGTACTGATGAATTAGGCGCCTTGCCGTCTCCCTGGCACCTGGCCACTGTTTGTCCTTTAGGTGTCCTGGTGACCAAAATATGTCTCTGAGCTTCACAGGGGCTCTTGAGGGGGATCTAGGCACAGTGAGCTGTGCAGTACTTTATGTCTGTGACTGGGGTCTTTTCCAGATGTGCATGTTTGTGTACATGTGTCAAGTCAGTTTTATCCACTGTTTACACACACACACACACACAAATATAAATTCCCTTCTCGCCCCTTCTGGTGGTCTGTTCCTCCTTCAAGCTGAGGGTCCTGTGCAGTATCTTAGCTGCTCCTAGGACTGCACTCTTCTGGACAGAGATCTTGGATCTTGTTCCTGGAATCTGTTGGAAGCCACCCTCCCAGTTTGGGGGGGGGTCACAGCCTTCTTCTGCTGTTTGTCCACCACTATTATGTCCGGTCAGATCGCCATCACAAGTTTGACAGTCTGTATCAGGAAGTCCCACAGGACAGCTTGCTCATTCTCAACCACCTTCGGAGATGTGTCCCATTGTGACCTTGGGGCTTCCAGCCCATACTTGGCACAGGTATTCCTGTACACTATGCCAGTCACTTGGATATGGTGTTCCATGTATGCCCTGCCTGCTAGCATCTTACACCCTGCCATTATGTGCTGGATTGTTTCAGGGGCATCTTTGCAGAGTCTGCACCTGGGGTCCTGCCTGGTGTGGTAGATCCCAGCCTCTATTGATCTTGTGCTCAGAGCCTGTTCCTGTGCTGCCGTGATTAGTGCCTCTGTGCCGTCTTTCAGTCCAGCCTTTTCCAGCCACTTGCAGGATTTCTCTATCAGCCACTTCTTCTATCTGCCCGTGGTACATATCGTGCAAGAGTTTGTCCTCCCATGATGGTTCCACCTTCTCTTCTTCCTCTTCCTGATGTACTCATGAATCTTTGTGGATTCATACTGGATAGTGGCACTGATGTTCAATAGTCCTCGGCCTCCTTCCTTCCACTTAGTGTACAGTCTCAGGGCGATGGACTTCGGGTGAAATCCTTCATGCATTGCGAGGCGCTTCTTTGTCTTTATATCGGTGGCCTCCATCTCCTCTTTTGGCCAGCTTATTATGCCATTTGGCTGCGGCTGACTTTCTTGTGGCCTCTTGTCGTGTTCTAATATCGAAGGGAAGTCAAACTCAAATTATGTCCAGAATTCTGCTCTTTAAAGTCAAGTAGATTTATTCAAACTGCAAGGCACATGCAATACAAAATTACTCAATCGATCGAGGGCACTCTACTCTGTGATCCACAGTCCACATTTAAGTAGTTAATCTGTCTCTCACTTTGCAGAATGGCCCCGTTTCCTGATCTAAACAGAGTTTTCTACTATTCTAAACTGGGCGCGTCTTCCTCCATTGGACGGCTGGGGCCAGGTCCTATTGGCCCTTTGTTGGCGAGCAGGTGTGTCCACTACACATACAGTACAATGAGCATTATATATATATTTTTTTTTTACCACACTCTTTCTCACATATGCTTTTCCAGTATTGCTCAGTCATGTTATCACCCTGCCACTGTGAGTACACTTTGGGTGGTTCGGTGGAGAACATCCTGTTTATTCTCCTAGCTTCTACAAAAAATGTTGAAGCTATTAAGAAGTAGAAATACATGAATGCAAAGATGACACGAAATCTTCTCAATGGCCTAGAGTTTGGCCAGGAACAATCTATTTAGTATAGAATTCAGAGCATTCGCAGTGTAATAAATATCCATTAAAATGCCACACTATAGTAGACCCAAATGGTAGGCAATTGTACGGAAAGGAACAGATAGTACAAAACATGCGTGTGTTTTGAAGTGGGGCTGGTTTGTATTTTTTGTGGGTGTTGCTAACTGAGTTGGCATTCTGAGCATGTCTGAGATGAAAGAAGTGGTGGGTCCATGATGACAGAAGGTGCACATTAAATAAAGGCTGACTCAAAGTGTCAGGGTCGGCCCCATCCCTCATCACTCACAGCCCACTTTCTCAATGCCGCTCTCCACAAAATGCTGGGTCTCTTCTTCCACACCTGAGCGCTTAGCTTTAATGCATATTAATTCACTGTCTGGCACCGACACACAGGCAGGGGCGGAGGGCCAAACTGTTAAAAATAGGAGGGAGGTTTGCATAGGAAGCCTCATCCTTGTGTAAAACAGGATTACACTTTGGCTAATAATAACAATAAATTTAAGATTCTGGCTGGGTTACTTTCAGTTTCAGCATGTTTGTGCTACTGATCAATCGTTCCTGTAATGGAACCAAGTGTTATGTCAATACAGCAAACAGGTTACACAGAAATGTCACAATTGTTTGTGAGAGACTGATGCCCTCTATCAATATTTACCTCTGATTTTGTGGCATGTTTGACTAATCTTTCAGTCTAACATTTGTCTTCTTGTTCATTAACCTTAATATTTCTCAGCTTGTAAACTAACGTAGGTTTGGTTTGATCCATTTGTTTGTTGGCTAAATTCCTTGTCTACAGCCCACTGATTTGTAAGTGTGGACTGTTGCATTCTGGCTTTGCGAACTGAACCTTCATGGAGATAATTAACAACATCACACTACATCTTAATGAGAGTCCCCAAAACTCTGATCCTGAAGAGTTTAGTGCTGCAGTCTGACTCACCATCCCCGACCACCCAGGCACTGACCAGCTGGGTTGAGTGGAAAGATAATGGAGAGACATGGAGACGTCTAAAAAAGGAACCTCGTGGCTCAAGTGCTATACAGGCCAGAATCCACAGTCTGGAAGGGTCAGTCTAGACAATGAGTTATTAAAGTAATTGGCCTGTCTTATGTAGTGATGGCAGGGACAAAACCAGAAATAGGCCAGCTGATTAGGTGCAATGTACGTCCGGTTCTAAGACTGCCCCCCCCATAAGTTAGTGGGATTACTCAGATCTGAATGGAAGCAACTGGGCCTGCCAGTGTGCCACAAGTTATGTGCAAAGATACAAGAACTCTTTAGATTGTCACTGATAAGAACATTCTACAAAACAGAAAAAAATGACACTAGTTTTTCTTGTCATTTTAATTAGATGCATCTTAACATTTGAAAAGACTAAGAGTTATTGTTTCCATCTTAGAAATATTACCATGATAAACACATTGTGTACTGAGAGCCGATTAGTCTTAATAGACAAAGCGGACTACAGTATGTTTAAAAACACATCAAATAAATGAGGAACACACTAAGAGCTTTAAATGGAGGTTTAAAACTACGGTTAATAAGACGTTCCTGTTTGAAACATGATGCATAAAAGATTCAACACTGAAGAGCATTAGGAAAAAGGCTAAAAGCCCTGATTCACGTAGTTATATATAAAAAGTATTCTGGGCTGCCAAGGCTGAAGTAACAGAAAATCAGTGATGTGGAGACTAAACGTGTTGCCAATAGTAATAGTATTTCTGCACTTTATCTGTACAATTTGCATGTCTACTCTTAACATGTATACTTCCTGTCTGATGCCCCACGTTAGTATGACTTATAATGCAGAACATTTGAATAGCGTCAAAGACTTTAGACAAACCAAAAAATGCCCCATGTTCTCTGCAAAACAAAACAAAAGTCCCTGGTTTAGCCTGTACCAAATATGAATGGCTATGTGAGGGTCACAAAATAGAATTTCTTCGAACTGTAATGCATTGTTTCCTCTCAAATTGTTGTTTATTTTTGTCAAAATGTGTCAAACACTGAAGAAGGCAGCATGTGATTTATTGCAAGACTGACATTTATTTCTTGAGGAGCAATACTTTTTGTTGTGATTATTAAAAAAGCTAAATAATAGGACATTTTATCAGCATTGCTTTGATCCTGCCCTCTAAAGACAAGTAAACTGACCAAAAAATTAATTACAGCAGACAACTGGTAACATATTGCAGGTTAGCAGTCAAAATGATTTACTACAAGCGTTTGCCAAAAAGTGCTCCTTGTGAATATGAGGGGTTCATTCAACCACCCTGGATACTTAAATCCACATGCAGCGAAGCAAAAAGTGCCAAGTTTACATCATCAACAGGATTCTGGCCAGGACATTACAAAAGCAGGACAACCACGATCGAGTATCATGACAAAATGCAGATGAGAGTTTACTTTCTACTTTTCATCTCAACCGTTTTTTCTTAAAGAAAAATCATGCTCACTTAGTTCCAACAAGAATTTGCCAATATTCAAGTGAAATATAGATTGCCAACAGCCAAGCTCAGCTATTGTTCAGGGCTGTCAGAAACATTTGAAATTAAGATTCAGGCAAGGAGGCAAATACTCACCACTGCCAAACACAAATAAAACCCAAGTAAAATAAATACATCATGCTGTTGACACAGCATTCACTCGCACGACACGCACAGTGTTTCATCTAAACCTCCAGCCATTTCAAAGTCTGCATCATTAGCTTTATCAGCAAATAGAAAAAGTGGGGAACATTTGGTTAACACAGACTTATTATTGTTTTTGGCCAAAGTACTATCCGCTTTGAATGGCTTAAACATTTGTGCCATAGTTTTCGACAAACTGCACAGATGGGCAGTCTTTGTTATTCAGGACTGCAGCCTCCATCTGCGATAACACAGCTATACCATAAACTGCAATTATAAAACAACAAGCAGAAAAAGAATGACATGTGGATGATTGACCACAAATGGAAACAGTTTCGACTTAATAGAGTATGAACACAAAAGGTAATTGGCTCGAGGACTTGATAATACCATGTTTAGATGTTCTATATATTAAGGAATGTTTTCTTCAGGAAACAGCAAGAAATGATAAATGTTTGATTGTTTAGATGGGAAATTGCCTCCCGTGCCACTTGGTCTTCAGCAGAGTAATTAAAGCTAAATCGTGAAGATAAATGATCATAATAAACACAAACTGGTGAGGAGAAAACCTCTCTAAGCCAATTATGAGCTCTTTTTTCAGTTTACTGCATCAGTGAGTTACATGCTTTGACTCCTTTAAAGACAAAGGATGTTTTTAACTTCGCTAGTGTTTGAATGGACACAAAAATAAAAGAATGCTATAATCTTGAGAGGTGACGTTTACAAGCAACACTTAATCTGGTCCATAATTTTTACAAAGAACGGGAACGACAACAGGCTTTTACTTTGGCATGTCGCACGGGTGAGCTACTGTATAAACAGAATTCCTAAAAATAAAAACAATAGCTTCATATTCTTTTCCTTTTCACATTAGTATCACACCTTTCAAAACAACTTCCTCGATGAATAACAACATCAGAGAGAGCGTGAGGCCTTTTTCAATGACAAACTGTCTGGGGGGGGGGGGGGGATATCAGCTGTCAATAAAATGGAAGGTTCTGGTACGAGAAAAGGCAATCATATCAAAGTGCAGAACAACAGATTTGCAAGGACTTGGATACAAGCAAAGTCATGACACCTTCTTTTGAGTCAGCTGATACTGCTTAAGGAGGTATTTATATACGAGGAGACAGGACAGGGAGAGGCAGCAGAGCTCAGGCAGGACTCAATGCAGAAGGAGAAATATCTCATGTATTTAAGGACAACACCACTGACATTGAAAAAGGCCATATCCGTCTCCATGTTTGCCAGCAAGACATTGCTTTATTGTAGTTTTACTGGCTGAACGACTTACATCAGAGAAACATCTGTATATCAATCATGAAGACCCTAATCTATCATACAGCATTGGTTTATGACACACACTAGTGCTTTTGAAATCCAATAGCTGCACAAGCCAACAGATGCTCCCCTAACAGAGCCTGGATATAAAGTGTGGCTGACTTATCTCCCACCCAGCCCCCACTGCCATCACATTGCAATGTGATACATCTCACCATTTGGCTATTAAGCCTGCTAAGGTATGGAAAAGAGGTGATTCATATTGTGATTGCAGCAGTGCCCTCCATGACTCTTCCACAAGGGTAGAGAGGACCAGAGAGGGGCACCCAGAGAAGGCCCCCCCTCCAGGCCTGCAGAGCCGCTTGCCTGCCTGCGGCTGCGGCTAAATTTACTCCACCCGGCACATCACGTTGGGATTCTATTACTCTCCCGCGTCCCAGCATACACATAGTCATGTGAAAGCCGGCCACAA
The DNA here is from genome assembly GCA_036023855.1 of Gadopsis marmoratus. NCBI lineage: Eukaryota > Metazoa > Chordata > Actinopteri > Centrarchiformes > Percichthyidae > Gadopsis > Gadopsis marmoratus. Next base: position 28,998 of record JAVQJF010116549.1, read on the forward strand.
GCCTCCGCGGCTGGCAGTGCCCTTCCTGTCCCTGCATTCAGCATTCAGTCCACTTAATGCCATTCGTCTCTACCCAGCTGCCCAATCGCTCTCTTACACTCCGTCTCTTCATCTCCACTCTTCCTCGCCCCTTCTATGGCTCGACTCTCAAATCTCTCCCCTTCTCTACCGCGTCCCCCTCCAATTAAGGTTCCTCTTATCCTGAGAGCAGGGGTCAGTGGTGGACGAGCTCAGAGACCGCTGAGACTGATTGCGGGTAACGGAGAGGAGAGAATGAACCCTGGCCAAATTGGGATCAATAAGGAGATGGGGCTGAAGAATGGCTCCTGTTATGGGCAGAGAGGTGGTGGTGGATGCGGGGGGGGGAGGTGAAGAAATGCCTGTCTGCTATATCAGGTCAGATCACAGGTTTTATATCCAAGCCCCTCCATCAGTAATGTGCCGTCAGCAGGGTGACACAAGGCAACAATATATAGTTTGTAATGATCCATAGGCTTTAGGATAAAGTGCCCTGCCCTGTTAAAAAAGAAACCACTTTCCTGACTAACCAAGTGGCAGGCTGACGTCGCACGGCCGATCCAGAACGCAGATCATCAGTTCTTACTTGGCCATGTATGAAAGTATTAGTCGTTGAGCCTGAAATAGACTGACATGCGTCAATGAGGGCAATGGAGTCATTAGCTATTCCTTTTGAACACCCAGCTCACACTAAGCAATACACAGGGGTGAGCACAGATTTCTGAAGCCAGCTTATGCAAATTGCATAAACAGGTTGAACCCATCCCACATTGAAATGCAAGGGAGGAAACGGATAAAGAAACAGAGGCAGAGGAGAAGAAACCGCGAAAGAGATTTTGTTTGAAGGAGAAAAAACAGCCAACGCTTTGCACCATGCAGTCATTCTGCAGACATGACCATAAAGCACGCTGCAAACTCCCCTCCTACCCATCCAAGCAATGCATGACATCTTCACTGCCATCATGTGCACACGTCAGGGTCACACTGACCTCTAGTGTTGCTAACAGGAACATAGAGCTCATAACAGCCATGACTGGGAGATAACTTGTTCTTGAAGCAATTTTATCAGAAAATTGATTTTTAGTCAGTGACACTGGTCTAGCACCTCTCAGGTGATCTGGATAAATGACCGCTGGGAACAGCTCGTTTCAACACCATGGGAACTACAGTCCCAACCTCCCTGCTTTCCAATTATCCACTAGTGAAATCTCTGTCCCTCTCTCTTTTCTCTCCCTCTCCATCTTTTCAACCCTTTGTTTCGATTTGAACACTATTGATTTTGTGGATTACACCTACTGCAAAACCCTGACAGAACTTCTATTCAGTGGGGGGGGATCAAAGTGTGACCTCTCCTTAGTGTTGTTTAATGAAGTTAGTGGTTCGGTGCTGAACAACTGCTTAAGAGCCTGGAGGGTTGGATAATCGAATTTCTGTTTGTGAGATAGGAGTTTCTTTATTTAACTGCGAGCTGTTATACCATTCCAATTATGCCTGTATCCCAGTGCTTATGTAATCAGAAGTATAGCAGGATGTTTTAAAAACTGCTAGTATGCAGTAATGATGTGAAAGTGCTACGCTGAAAAGCAGTAGCATGGGCCATTAGTTATGCTTGCAAAAATCCATTTATGTTATATTGCTCAAAATTCACTAGATGGCACACGCTGCAAGGAAACATGTTCGTCAGTGCTGTTGTTCCTTCAACAATAATATTGCTAATATGGCAAATTATTAAAGACATCAGTTATCGTCCAGTGAACTAATTGACGTACGGACACTAATTTGGATGGAAGTATAAAGTCGAAAAATTACAGAGGCTGCAGTATATGGTATTTCGCTCTACTACTATGTGTGATGATTAAAGCAGTCTGTCTACAATATGTTTAGATTGGCCATATTAAATTCTCCTTTGATGGGTACACGTCAACACGGCTACCACAGAATATGTGATAAGGTTGTCATGGTACTCTGAACGAAGGGCCGTCTTCCCGAGTCAGCTTGCAGCCCTATTACTATCAAAGCTACCAGAAAATGTGGGCATAACTATGTCAGAATGAGAGTGCTGATCTCAGGCAAAGTTGGAGTGATTTGTCGGATTATTCAGAGCCGTAACTTCCTCTATAAGAGGCTGCGTGTCTATGCATGCCCCTGATTGAAGAGACTTGCTTCAGCATCCATTTGAATTAAATTACATAATTTAAAGTATAACTACACCCTCAGATTTTGTGAGGGAACAACAACTGTAGGGGGCGTGGCCTTGTGACTACATAGTGTGTGGGTCCGGGGACATGACGGAGACTGAGTGACACTTGTTAGGTCTTTTTATTTTAAATATAGAATCCCATTTTTCTCAGTGGAGCCTTACAGCAACATAGGATGGGCTTTTGATTATGAGGTTTCTGCTGTACCCTCTGTCCAATGTCAGCTTCAATTACACTTATGTCATTGGCATAAATTGGCCACGTGACCAGGACTCAACACCCATTTCCGCACCGTTGACAATCCAAAAATTCATCAACAATCAATGCCTCTTCTGCTGCTCTAACATGACGTGTTATGGCATTTGACAGGTATGTAGTACATGACACACACAGTAATAGACAGTCGCAATTAGGTCATGGTTAGCAAAACTCACAATAGTAAACATGACAGCATGAAAGCGGCTCGGTGACAGTCAACATCAATATTTATCCTCTCTCGCTCTACCTCAGTGAGCTAGAGACAGAGAGCGGCAGAGAAAGGCTTGTAGGCATTATTAAGAGCTCTCTCATTCACTGACTCTGGGGGCTTTTATATGCTACTCAGGTCCACACAGGAGACCGAGTCTAAATGTTGAACAACCACAACTGGCACATTGGCAGTGAAAGAGAAGGTTTCGAGAGGCAGAAATTGGAAGAGGTACCAGCTCAGTTGATTCAACAGACAGTGAATGAAGCCCAATGTCGTGGGCACACACCATGACTTAAGTCAGATTCAAACTGTTTGGTCAAGGTAAAATGTTTGTTACCTGTGGGGTGTGTCTCTTCCTCTGACCGGGACCTGAACTGCCAAACCTGGCTGGAAGGTTCCACTGG
>JAVQJF010116552.1:0-28314 GCA_036023855.1 Gadopsis marmoratus
TTTAGTGGTTTAAAAACAGAAATGTTCTCTCTCTGTGTGTGTGTGTGTGTGTGTGTGTGTGTGTGTGTGTGTGTGTGTGTGTGTGTGTAAATGCAATGGCTATTTGTGCTTACATTTTGTAAATGGTTCATATGAAGATATAAATACTGTCTCGCATGCAAATCAACATGTTTTACCTTGAGTTTGATGGTCTTCCTCACACATCCTCCAGGAGTACATCCATTTCTTGAGGATTCCATTGCACGGTTATTTAACACATCGGGCTGCAGTACGTGTAACATCCCTTTCGTCACCATGACACAAGAAGGCCTGGCCAAAGTAGAACGTCGCCATAATAGTTTGTCTTTGTCATCCATTTGTTCCTGAAGAGGAAGAAATATTTGTTAAGTCTGCTTTAAACAAGCAGGAGAAAAACAGGGAATACAGAGGAAATAAATGTATGATTTAGACATTTTATTGTCAGATTGTCACATTGATAATATACTCTATATTCTTCAATACAAAACGTATTTAAAAAGTCTTCATAATTCGTGGATAAAGTCTTATGATACCAGTAAAACCAGTAAAGTCCCCAAAACTTTTTATGTCATAAAACGGCAGCATTGCCCTCTACTGAAACAGAGTTTTCCCAAAAGTGGCTCTCTCAATATAATCATTTACTGGATTGAAAATGTTTTCTTTTCACTATCCCGTTTGTTTTTAACAGCAACATGGTGTTGCAAACACAAATCTAGACAGAATCAAACACGGAACAACACCCAGGATCATTTTCTTGCATGAGAGTACATTTTCTAAGGCATACTGATGGAGACAAAATATAATGCTTAATACCACTACTTTAGACTTAACATATGGTGAGACATGACTCATGAACTCCCACTTTTCACAATTTAGAGCTTTGAGAAACGTCCATTACTTCCAGGTGTCTGGACCCATCATGAAGTCTCAGCAGCCAAAATGAATATGATTCGGCTAAAAAAGGATGGTGATCCATGTGAGAATTGTGGCAGTGCATACACCACCATGGCTTCAGTATTAGAAGTTGACATGGAAGAGAATGTAGGTGGAAGAGTCACCTGACAGGCAAATCATTTATCAAGTTAATGTTTACATAGCACCCGATGTGACTATACATTAGAAAACCCTTATCAACCAATGCTGGGACCAGTCAAAAGCAGGTGCCTGGTGTCTGGTCTGGTTCAAGGATGCATCACTAGTGATATAAGTACAGCAGAAAAATATCTGTATACATTCAATTCTGTGGAATTCCATTTTTAAAGTACTCCATACCCACTCACATGTATTCCTTTATATGTGGACTGCAGGGTATCTACTGAACTCCATGGATGCAACACCTTGAACTACTACCCATGAGCTCTCCCACTTCTTTGTTTTGAGTGACTGACTGACGTATGTTTCTTTTTCCTACTCAAAATTTTAAGATACTTTTTTCACTTAGTATCACAATATCAAATGTTAATGCAGTTTGACTTCTATTCACATCCTATATATAAACCACCAACACAAACATTTTTACAGTACACATCAATAATGAAAGGTTTCAGTAACACAAAAGGCTATGTGACCAGAAGCTCGGTAAATTGAACAGCTACCAACAGCTGAGTTAGGCGGGTGAATATAAAATACTCAGAATCTACAAACAAGAAGCCCTTAAGCAACTGGCCCAGTGGAGCTGCTCAGCAGGCAGAGGAACAATAGAAGACGTTTCTCTGTTCAGCTCTGTGACTATGTGAACCAGACCAGCTTATTTATGAAGTCAGCTATGTTTATATAAAAGTAGTATTTTGTGTCAGATATGTGGCTGTAAAAAGCCTTCAATGAGAGTTAGTTGTCAGTTGTTTACGAGTTTACTGATTAGTGATATTAATTTCGGGTTACAAAAAGAAAGGAAATTGTAAATTGTGTAGTTTGTAGCTTTAAAGAGAGTTATAATAATCATGGCTCCTAAGGAAGGATGAATTCAAATGGACGAATTATTTCAAAGTTTCTTATAGGAATTATACTGATGTTTAATTCTTCAACATGCCACTGAAGTTAAGTGTTACCAGAGGACAACTTAATGTTTCCCAATTCAGACCTTTCAGTGGTCTTGTGTTCCACCTGTCAGTGTGGATTTAGACTCCCTAGTAGGCCTTGGCTGAAATAGGCTTATCTTTGTTGAAGACTCTCTGATGAACAAAAGCCCATTAAGACATTTAAATGAATGCTCCCATTCTGAGTGCCCACAATAGAGACTTCTATTTTTCATATTGGCTGTCTTCAAACAATTCACTACAAGTTAAGGAGAACAAAAGAAACAACAAACATCTTTTAAAGCCCTCAAAACAAAAAATGGAAAACATACAAAGGGCTTATACACTAAACTGAGACACTCGAAGCCGTTGATATGATTAACCAAGTAATTTAGATAAGAGGGTTCTGATGAAAATGTGTCAGGCATATTCAAAGACATTCAATATTTGTTAAGTTCTAAAAATGATCCAAAGAGTAATATCAAAAGACTGTCAGAAAATGTATTCTGGAGTCCTGCTGATGTCTTTTGTCCTGGCTGAATATATCATGACTAACAAGCCTTGCACTGGATTAGCCACAGAGGATTGAGCAATTTGCAGACTTACTTGCACCATATTCCCGCAAGAAGGGGAAAAAATCTTATTAAAAAGGCCTATATATCCTATGGTGATATAATATCAAAGACATACATCCGTAACCATGTATCAATTGGCGAGAGTACATTGTCAGACGTCTGGTGGCTTGGAAAAATTCAAATTAATTTAAGTGTTCAGTCTATCGGGATCTTCAGTAGTCTGGTCATGGGATGCACATTCACTGGTCAAATCAAATGATGTGCTTCGGTTCTGATGACAGACAACACACAACAAAACCTGTATGGCACTGACATGATAAACGATAACATAGTAGAACGATAAACAACACAATAGAAAGTTACTGGTAACCATAGTTTTCATCCTCAAGATCCAAAAGCAGACATCATGCCTGCTGGTTTACCTTACTGTGTGATTCTCGGTTTCGTTGTGTTGAATCGCAGACAACTCCCACCGCTTTTGTGTGGATCGAGTATAGTCCTTCGTAGTCTGCAGTGAAGACTGCCGCCATCTTTAATCACAACAGAGTCCATCTGTCGATGGTTCTTCCCTTTCTACCCTCTCTTCCTCTGTTCCAGCCCTCTCCGTTTGTTGTGGGGGGTTCTTATTTTCCATCCAACATCAAACCACCATATCGACAGGCTCATGGGCCGCCCAGTAGGGGAGCAGCTTGAACATGCTGCATTGGCTGTTGTCCTTTTCCAAGCCGCAGATTAACTGACCACATTTATTTTTCTCGGAATGATATATAGCCTGCAAAGACGATTTCAGCTCTCAGGCCTTTGATTTCAACAAGCCTGGCCTCACAACTCCTCCATGATTGTCCCTGAACGCATCTTTTCGTCTGATGTTCTGATTGATGGGATTTGACGCTCTACTTGATTGAGGCCACATCTATATAACTACTTGCAAATTAAAGTAAATGATAGATTCTGATATTTTACACCAAAAAAAAACAGTTTTGACATTTTCTTCCCCTGTTTTATCATATGTAACATAAAAAGAACATCTTCCTTTTAAGCAAAGCTCAGCTGGATTTCATTGAGCTCACCAATTGAAACAAAATTTGACCCGAGCAGCCTCAGACTACATTTATAAGTATAAGCAGACTGTCTGTCTGCTTTCATCCAACTGATGCATTTCATTTAAAGTGACGCTTGCTTTTTGTTCCTCTTGGTCCCTTTTTCGCATTCAAAGCTTGAATGCAAAGGCGTATCTTGTTTACTGTCACTGTTATGTTCTGCCAAACTCTTTCGATGAACAAAAAGAAGAGTTGAATTTCAAAATGGTTGATGCTCTCACCTTCCTCTCCTGCTGTGTGGCTCGTCGGATCTTGTTTCTGTGGTCCGCCATGACTGGGCGCAGTCCCCTGCCTGCCACTCTGCAATACTTTCTCGTACTCATAAACCTGTTTCTGATTCTTACTAGTGTGTTGCTGAAAGATGAGCATCTTTACTTTATATTGCAGCTTCAGCCGTGCGACCCTATTGGAGGAAACAAGGACCGGATGATTGTCTGCACAGTCGTATTGTAGCTATGGTAACAGACCCAACAGGCATGAGTGATGTGCACCTAATTGCTCCGTACACATTAAGCAACAGAAGGAGAAAAAAAGAGAAACATAAATTAAGCATTGTTGTGCCAAATCAAATTGGTTTCTCAGACATTACACATTTAAGTGCCAAAGTGATATTTTATTAAAACGTACTTATGAATGCAAAGAAAGGAGGAGAAAGATGGTTGAAAAGAAATTTTGGAGAAAGGGGGAGAGATGATATTGCCTTTGTTATGTAGCTTTATCAGCTGCTTACCTTTCAACTGGATTTCACACTTGCATGTCTGGTTGTAGCCAGGGTCAGATCCAGCATACCCTTCTCACAATGACCAATTTTCTCCTCACACTGCACCAGCAGAGACCCACAGTGTTGGCTGCCACTTGCATTTGTCTGGATTTCGATGCATTTAAACACATTTTGTTTCCAGATTTTTACTTGTGAGTGGTCTGTAAAAACATGTAGTTGAGATAATATCAAAAATTGATATTGATCAAATAAAACAAGTTGCAGAAGACTAGCAGGATCAACAGCAGCACGCCAAAGGGGTGAGCTCTTCAAAAGTTCTAACTTACCTAAGGATGTTTACTCTGTCATTCATATAGATAGATAGATAGATAGATAGATAGATAGATAGATAGATAGATAGATAGATAGATAGATAGATAGATAGATAGATCGATTGTATCTTGTAGCCTACAGTATCATAGAAAATATAGTATCATAGAAATATAGAAAATATTTCTAAATATTTCTTTAAATAAGGTTTTCCTTTCATTCAATTCATAAATCCTTGATTTTAGTCCAGCTCAATATGGAGATAGAAATGAGATACAGTAGTTTACCACATCAAGTTATGTAGCATGGTAGCAGAACTTTCCACAGAACAGAATCCCAGTCTTTTTAAAAAGATAATGTTCCCATCAGTAAGTTTAAGATGATGCGTTATTCTTTTGCAACAGGGTGGTCCAAGACAATGTTTCAACGTTAGCATTTAGCATCATTTCTCTTATTGATGCAAAGCACTAGGTTCTTAACACAGTCTCTTAACTTTCTAAAATAGTCTATCAACACAAGTTCTGAATATGTTACAATCATTGTTTTGCCTGAAGTGTTGAGTTAACAGTCTGGTGTAAGACTGTACCTTTCCCATAAAAGTATGCGAAAGCTAATATTAGCCCAGCTCTGTACGAAGATACAACCTGCTTACCAGCAGCTCTAAAGCTCACAAATCGACATGTTGTATCTCCTTTATTTAATCTGTACAAAAACCGAAGTGCAATAAAACGACTTGCAGTTTCACGGTTAGGTGCCAAATGTCTTACTGCTCCTAAGCTAAATTAGATGAAATTGAAATACCAATAGCGAGATCTTTTCTCACATGGCGTCACAAGAAGGGAGTCTTACAGCTAAGACAATGATTTCTGCGCTTTTGAATGAAAGCAGACAGGTGGGCTAGTTTGGGTGTGGCTGATGATGTCATGCTACCGGCTGTGAAACACATATAGACTTGTGGCCATTTCCTTATTACCATGTCTGCTTTTGGCTTTGTGTGCTATTGCAGTGCAGACTTTAAACATCAATCTGAATTTACATGTGCTTTTCCATTTGATACAAACATGACCCAGTATCCCTTTGCTGTGTCCTACACACTACAAGACATCTTACAGGAATGTAACTACTTTGGGATGATCAACTCGTAGCCATGATGACTACGCTAACATGCTTAAGGCAGCCAGAGCAGGCTTGCTAAATTTCTGCAGTATATTTTTCATTTTGCTGGTCAGTTATCACAATTCAGACATAGAACATGTACTTGAGTCTCACTCTTCTTTACATAGCAAAAGAGCAAGCTCTGTACCGAAAAAAAAGGTGTCTGTTAAACAAATAAAATAAATAATAAAATAAATAAAATAATAATAAATATTCTCACAGATTCGGGCCACAGGAGTATTCTTGCACAAGCACAGCAAAACAAGATTATTTTTCAAAGCAATACACCAATAAATAATTAAATAGATTGCTACAACAATAATACGTCTCATTCTCTCAGGGAGTGAGCTGCTTGGTGTTTCCCACATGAACAAAAATGCCCCAGATTCATGTGATCGCTGACTGGAACATATTGCATCTCTCAGGTTACAATGTTTCAGGGGTTTATGATAAAAAAATTTTAAAAAAGCAGAGCTGCTAAAGATAATCAATTCAATGTGACATAAAGTTAAACAAGTTAAAATCCTCCAGATTCACTCCAGGATGCTATTTCTGTTCGATCATCAACGGTACAGTAATTTGCTTTTAAGACACTTACATTGTTATTGATACAGCTTCATCTTAAGGGCACGAAGAGCATAAATCCTACATGTCAGAGAAAAAGAAAAACAAATAATCATTCCCTACAAGGATTAACTTTCACACTTCCCCAAAAACCTTTAGGGCTTGGAGATGTAGCATGTATCTGCACATTATCACCCACATTAATAAACATAAATGCTATCTAAAAAATATTATTCTATGTAAATGTTTCGAACAGATGCAACATTAAAGCAAGGCTGGACTTTGAGAGAAAACAGCGTCACATTTCAAGGTGTTCTGTGTGAAATCTGCCCACGTGGTTTTTGGTCTGTGTGCCGACGACTTGCTATAAGCACGTCAAGGTGAATACTCCACATCTGTGATTTTCACTGCTAACTCATTCCCAATGGAAATGAGTCTTATTCATTTTTCAAACAGCCTCCAGGCTATCTGAACCAACAAAAAAAAAAGGAGAAAAGCCCCTCAGGATTCAGCATTCACCTTTGATGTTTTGAAAAGAAAGACAGAGCAAAGCTGCAGTCGGGCTTCATGCACATTGTATTGCTCGGAAAGGAATTACAAGCAGCCTACTGGTTCTCATAGTTATTAGCTATGCAAACTCAATCTCAGGCTGGTGAATACTGATTCAGAACAAAATATCTTGACGGTACTGCACACAATGCTTTAAATTTACTTTGGATATTAATGGCGCCCAGGAGATTCCTTGTGACTATGGTGACCCCCTTGGCCAGCACCATTGTTAGGCCAAAGTATCCCTTTGAACAAACTTTGGCACCGTATGTATTGTGTTGTGTTTTGTGTCTGTCGTCATACACTATTATAGTATCTCAAAATCTGATTGGCATATAATTTCACCCTCTGTCCGTTTCTCCCACTATCAGCCTTTGCAGACAAGACATATTAAGTAGATTCATAGGTAGTCTGAGTTGGGCAGATTCATTGGCGTGAATTCATGCTCCCGAGAAGATAAACCTGTTCCACCATGGGCAGCACTCTTGACCAAACTCTCAACGTTGCACATTTTCAATTGCAGGGAAATTCGAGTAATTTTAATGACCCAGTGGTTAAAACCTCAGGACAAACTTTATTTTTGCTACTTCTAAGATTTTAAGAACAGCACCGTGGTATATTATGGTGTGCATCCCTAATCCTGACAGCCTGTAGGCAGCATCACCTTTTAGCTTTGTTGAACTGGTTTGTGAGGTCGTGCACTGTCACTAACGCTAGTCCTTCTATCAGCTCATGTGTAACAAAGAAAAACAAAGAGTCTTACCTTCTTTGTCGCCGCCACTGGACGTAGGAGCGCCGAGACCTCTGCTCGCTGACATTTGCAGAAGAGCCACATGTTCTTCACACATGATAGATGACAGCCTCCCCTTGTGGCCGAATTACAACAATGCATTTTACACCGGTGGCTCGTCTCAGCAGCTCACGTGGTTCATGTGCACCGGCCTGTTGGCTGGAGTGAGTCGTGCGTCGGTTGTGAACCAGGGACAACAGCCAGCCCACCGCACCCGCGCATCTGCGGCGCGCAATCATCAATAGCAAAGTACAAACTGGGGCAAAGGTGACACGTTCAGCGCAGGCGCGGTGGCCAAGTGGTAAGGCGTCGGTCTCGTAAACCGAAGATCGCGGGTTCGAACCCCGTCCGTGCCTTTTGAACACATTCAGCATCAGGACGCTACTGATCCGCAGTGTTCCAACATGTGTACGTGTGGCAGAAGAGCCCTGCTGGATTCACTACGACTGTTTGCGCTCAGTAACAAATACTGAATTCTGTCTCAGCCAACTGTAACAAATTCTGATTTTGCGCTTAGATTCATGTTATTCAACACTAAATAATTGAAAGAGAAACGCTGCCTACATGTTCTTCAGTTATATTAATTAATATTTGATGTGATTGCCCTGGTGAAGTTCTATAAAAGTGGCCTATGTATTTTCACTCATATGCTTGGGGCCACTCAAACCATTCATATCCATATCAAGTTTTAAAATTTTAAAAGAGACTGAGTTTTAAAATATATATTTTAGTAGGATTGTTGTACGAAACTGTGACTGCATAATTAAGGTTGGGATGTCAGTCACAAATAACAAAACGCCTTTGATTAAAATGAAAGGAGAAGTTGTGTAGAAATGGCAACCTGAAATAAAGTATATCGTATTTCTTGAAAGACAGTGGTTATGTTTTCGACCAAGGGCAGCAGGGTGCAGGTAAACCTCCCTTTTACCCCGTCTGCATCAGTCAGCAGTTTATATGTGTGCATTTTACAAAATTTCATCAATTGTAATTTAATGTTTTTCACAATATTACATTAAGTGTCCTATGAAGATATGTTTTCACATCACATTGTGATCATTTTCCTATAATCATGCATAGTCAGCTGACAGTGATCTAGCAGACTACAGTTCCCTGGGTAACGCTCCATGTTGCAGCATCCGGTTCGTGCTGCAGTGTATCATCACGGTCCCTCTGTTGAAGTGACCCTTTGTAAACTGATACATGATGATAGGCTGGAAACAACTGGAAGCTGCTGCAGTGGTTTGCAAAAACCCTAGTCAGCAACACCCACAGCACATTGCTGGTGTGTCCAACCTCCAACTACCATTACTGTGAGATGAAATGCTGCATTTAGCACATAATGCAATACGTTGGTCATTGAAAATAAGATCCAGATGAAGATTTTTAGACGTTTATTCATCATGATGGTGCAAAAGGATATAATCCTTTATAACACTATGAGTTTGTAAACAAACCAAATGCACCAAGGTTTTATGTGCAAAGCTCCTTTTAGGTTTCCTCAGATGATAATTCCATATTGTGGTAAAGCGGTGTAGAATAGGTTGTTTATGGGGAAATTATGCTCAGATGGTTCAGGATTATGTTTCTCATGAGCACTAAAAATGGCTCAAATGCATCGTGCAGTCAAGGCCATTTGTGATTGACATCTATTAGTAAGCTCGTGCAGCAGTGCCAGCAGCTTGTTTCCATGGTAACCTGTATGATTACCTTGTGAACAAAGATTTAAATATAAAAATATAAATACTTGATTTTTCATAGTTTTTTCCTCCCCAGGAGGATTTGTTGCCATTGAGCTTTTGAAAGATGATATGACAGATGGTGAAAGAAAAAAATAGGTAAATTGTTTTCAAATCTGTCAACCCAAGCTGATATTACTGTTCAAACAAAAATAGAGTTTAAATTAAAGAAGAATGCCCTTTCGAAATAATGTTTACCATAAAAGTATATGTATGCCTACGTAAGCATATAACACAATGTCAGACTAGTGGAAATGTGTGTGATGCATAACCTTCATTCAACAAGATTAGGAAAGCAATTATCAGGATCGTTCGAAATAGTTTTGCCTTTCATAACTACTAGTTAAATTCCGGATACAGCAACAGAATAAGTGTCTGCCTCCTTTTTAATGATCAAACTTTTACTGCCTTTCCACAGTGCTTTTGTGGCTGTGTGGTGCAGGCCTGGAGAAAAAACATTTAACATAGAGTCTCTCACACTTCTCCAAGCTGGTTAAATAAGCAGAATATGCTCTGTCCTTCCACTTAGGAAACAACATAATACAGAAAATGTGCAGCAAAACAACATGCACATCGAAAATTTGAACTAATTGACCAGATTGAGTCACTATAAGCAAAAGTTAAAGCTCCTTCACCATAGTCTTCATTCTCAAAATGTTTGACATTATTTCCCACATTTCTCATCCTGTTTCTAAGCCCCTCGTGGCATTTTCTGGCTGCTTCCTTTGTTAAACATCTCATAAATACTGAAAATTCAGCCCCCTGGTGGAGTCCTTAGGTAATGATAGTTGATGCCCAAATGAGTTTAAGAAACTATTATCAGGATAATTAGTATACTCGTATAATCACTTTGATTATTATCGTGCATATTCTCTAACTAGTACTATATCTTCCCCTTGAAATGTTAATAGAATAGTTAGACAATTATAAGACATTATTATTCATGTTTACCATACCTTCAAAACTATTTGAATCTAATTTATTAGGCATTCAGTATTTCTACCTTTGTGATTGAGCAGCACGACTTTCTTTGTTAATTATTTATTTTAATCTCCTTAAATTTCTCCACTGCAACACGTGAATGAAAAAAAACTAAGACTAAATAGTAGGAGGAGGACAAAAGAGTCTACAGCATGTAGTATATATTGGCAGCAGGTCCAGGTCTGCTGCTGGCTGTACACACGCTGATTTCCTTGTTTGTGTGGGTGGTAGCGTTCTGAACTCGATAGAGATTTTCACACAATAAATGCAAGGGATTGTAGCCCATGAAAACCATGCTTTCAACTGCATTAAAGTTGTTTTTCATGACTTTTATCTAATTAAAAAATACATAGTCAGTGCATCAGTAAATCAAACAGAAGACTGCACCTTGAAACAAATAAAAAGAAAATCTTCTGTATAGTGACAAGCCATTCCCAACATGCCTGAACATAGCAGGTAAGAAGTCATACTTTGTTCTGCACATGCTTGTCATTGTTTATGTTTTCAATTGTTTAAGCCAAGTTCATTGTGTTGGGAGCCAAACAGCTGATTAAAGAATGCAATTAGCGTGGAACAGGTTCTGTCAGCTCACCTGGCAGGGATTAAAGAATGCACTCATTCAATCGCTGTCATGCATATGCAGGATAGGCAACCGCTGTTTCCTCAGTCGCAGGGTTTCCACCACACTTCTCCAGACCAGAAATGTTGAGGTCAGTGTGTGGTCTGGTGTTAAATCAGGATTTGTATGTGAGCTGCAGCCATTCTGAACTACTGCTGATGGTAACTGCGAAGCAACAATATTATGTGGCAAATTCTCAGCAGATAAAATGCAACAACCATGTTGATGACCAGCTGAGTTTCAATTAAACTTGGTGAGGGCCACGGTGCACAGGATGCATCTCTATTGAGATTTAAGACGACCAGGCAGAGTTATGAACTTTTACAACTCTTCAATCAGCAATGAGACAGAGTCGAGCCCGAAGAAGGTGTAAACAAGATGCTTACATGGTATCAGCAAAAGACTGACACAGATTCAGACTGTATAATGATGGCAACTTGCAAAAGTACACAAGACAAGTGAGAGATAATTAACAAAGTCAAGAGCTGAAATCCTTGAAAGGCCACTTCCTGGCAGCAGGAACACAAGCGAAAAACCTCATCAGGGAAACGAAAGGCCCAGGATTCAGGCTGCTTTCATAGAGAGTCTCAGGCAGCTGCCTGGGCAGAAATTAAATGGAAACCATGTGTGATGCAAAGACTTACCATTCATCAATTTCCCCTTTAAAAAACGATGAATCAGACTGTTCTCTGCAATAATATGTTTGTTACATTAAAGATTAAACTGTTTTTGCTTGAGAAAGCACAGCGTGTGTTCCACACACATCACCACACTCAAACAGCTGGTGTACTGACTCATACTGTACTACTGTACTACAGCTAAGAAAAATGTTTAAAAGTTATTTTCACTTTTAACACCAAAAAAAACAAGGCATTTGTATTTTTTCTCTTTAGACTTTCATAACACGGGATGTTTACATGTAAATACTTCAAATTAAATACATGGCATATAATTTGTAGCACGCAGTGCAGCAAAACCTCAATTGCAGCACCATTCATTTTGTCTTTTCATTTGCCCGGATTAGAGGTAGAACAATACATATAAACAAGAAAGTTGGACTTTCACCCTCTCGGATGAAGTATATGCCTTCCATAGCTTCAGAGCTCATACCCACAGAAAGTTGGACACAATCGGGCAAGTGTTTGTGGGCCATGACCCAGATACTTATTTCCAGTCCTGGACTTTGGACACTGCACCACCACGGCATCCTCTCCCATTTCAGTCCACACTCATGAGAGGTGCAACAAAAAACTGTGTCTCCTGTGTGAACTCATACACGATGCTTAGAAGTGTAACAGCTCACTGGAGCAGTAACATCTGGGAGGGCTTTGTTTACTGTGATTACAGCCGTGATGGTGATAGTGTTTACTGGGTGTCAGAGGGGAAATGAAGGGTTTTACTTGACAGTGGCACTTTGACAAATTTGATCTGAAGGTGGTTCCCACACCAAACTCAAAACCAACTGTGGTGGACCAAAATAGAGTCATTTACTGCATGTAAAACATTCAAACCCAGTCAATAACGGGCTCCATGTTTAAATGAACTTCAATACATACAATTTGTCTTTTACTCATCTAAAAAAGAACGATATCAGTAATCATTATTAAGTACAAACCCTCTCCTGTTCCTGTAGTGTCAGTGTGCTACAAGTTTTAGATTTGTGAATATGTCACCATCTACAGGCGAATATCTAGACTTCACATATTACAAACCAGGATCACTGCATAGCGATTTAGTGACTGTAACTTATTCTGTGGACTCTGTGGGAAAGCTCTCTTAAGCTCATATTGTGATATTATTACAACTTTAAAAGCAAATTAACATGGAAGAGTGTTCACACATTTTAACAACAACACTGAGGCTTTTAAATAAGGCCTCAGCTGCCTGCTGTATGCCCTGAAATAGCAGTGACAATGCAGCTGAAATATTCTGTAGAAAAGGAAAGAAACTTGTGCTACAGCAGACTTTAAAATAGAAAAGCAGGAAAACCTCAGTTTGCCCATTAACTCGCTAAATTTCCAAAAAGCTTCTTTAAACCGCAATGAATGAAGTGTAGTCATAAACATTCCCAGAGCACGGGGAGTCAACTTCAGAGTTGCAAGGAAACCAATGCTCTGCACAGTATTTCAACAAATAAAAGTACTGTTTGTGAGGACCGGCTATCTGATCTTTCCCTCGCTGATTAACATTTGACCTTCTGGCTGAGCCTTGACTGAGTTTCAGCAGAGGAATGCTCAAGTTGCCTTTTTCATTATGTGAACTGCAGCTTAAATCCTCAGAACTTTTCAGGCAGTCATGGTGTCTGCATGTGTGTCAAAATGTAGGTGTCGATTTACTGTAAACTCGTTTGGGGTTTTAATAGTAGTTTTTCTTTTATTCAATCGACGCATTTCATTTCAAGGTATCTGCAAAATCACAATCACGCACCTCATTATGTGCTTTTACTATTTAATTAAAGAGCTTAATAATGATACCATAGGACATTTCTGACATCTATCTCAAGAAACAGATATCGTGGGCTTATAAGACATTGTTCATCATGTAACAGAGACAGAGAGTCACAGTACTTAACTTACTAATAATCACAAGATAAAAAAACTGAGAAGACACTTAGTCAACGCAATACTTAAAGAGTTAAAGATAAAATTTCTATCACATGATAGAAAATGAAAACAGTAAAAAAAAAAAAAAAACAGAATACAAGCCAAATATTTATTCCTTGTCTATCTTATAGCAATGCCATTCCCATTATTACTGTAACAAGGTATATATACAAAAGGCACACAGGATATGTAGATGCATTAACTGTGTCAGTAAATATTACACATCGGTTGTTCATAACCACAGAAGAAATCTGGCCATAGGGCATATTTCCGGATGAAAGGTGCTTTTCTCAAACATTTGGCAGCGTTTCTGTCACACTTGCACAGCAGCTTTTCACATTTGTCCTTCAAATCATCTGCAATGATAAATAAATGAAAATGTCTTTTTTTCAGTGACAAGATGAAAAAGGGATTTTCACTAAATATGCATGATTTTTGAGTAGTTCTCTTTAACACTGTGGAATTAGTTTGATTCTAATGCTTGCAAACTCTTGATTGTTAGCGCTACAAACAAGTCCAGCTTCATGAATTGTTCTTCGTTATGGTTCATTCGGTGCACTGTCTCTGGAAATCCGGCTACTGAACAGAAACTTATAAGGAACAAACAGTCATTCTGGATATTATGAATTAATTTCAAATTTCTTTATCTAAATAACATCATAAACTACCCACTCATTTTTGGGACATTAATGTGTGAACCTCATTAAGGCTGTTGCTATTTACTGTATGTACAGAAATGACTGTGGTTTGTGGGGGCTTAAAATACCATTAAATATGTTATTAATATCCTGTCTTTACCCTCCAATCAGCTGTCAGCATATGGTTTCCAAAAACTATGGATATTTGTAGATCACATACAGCCTGATCCGTGTCTCACCTTCAGGTTTACTCATGTCAGTCAGTGTGTTACACCGGTGAGCATCGTGTTTTTTTGTGCTGTCACTAAAACAGAAGGCAGCAGCTACCTTACTTTCCAAATAACAAACACAAAACTGCTTCTTATGCATGCATAAGCATTAAAGATGCAATACCACATTCAGCCGTCTTGTCCTCACACGTCCACTGATACCGGTCTGTTTTGGTTTGGCAGCCAAGACGTTCTGCATCTCCATAACAGCAATCGTGCCTGTGGCAACACCTGCACACAGAAAGATTAACAGCAAGATAAATGTTTTATTTTGAAGGCTGAACTCTTGACTAGACAAGGAAGGGTCGGGAAAGCAGTAGGTGGATAGTGAAAGCACTGTGGTTCAAATCACACCACAGCTATTTTAAAAGGCAGGGCAGGATCACCACATGGGTTTTCACAACAGATAGTTAGCAGTTAACTGGTTTGAGGGGGTTCTGTGTCTTGTGGCGAAGAAGGAAAAGAAGGAGCTGGCAATTAGGATTTGGATGTGGAATTTTTGGACCTATAAGTATCCATTGGAGCATGTGAGTCTGCTGCATTTGGACATCATTCCCTCCTTCCATCCCATCGCACAGCATTTGTGGTTTGGTCGACCTATTCAGAATCGGAAACTGTGTGTACACGAGCAGGATGTAGGATGACTGAGAAGAACCAAAGACACCTAGTAGGAGGAAATAATGTGTGCACACGAGCCGTGGAGAGGAGGGCTAAACATCACCATTGCGTGCTGAATTACATACTTTGCATCGCATAATGTATAGTTGGTATATGTTTACATTTTGGTACACTATCATCAGGTGTCCAGGCAGTCAGGTGTGAGGGGAGTGTTATTAAAGCTGGTGCCTCACCAGTCTGCCTTGTCTCTGGGCCAGCCTTGACCACCCAGTCCACAGTAGCATCCATACATCATGTAAGCCAAGGCAGATCTCCCTGTGCTGCATTTGATGGCTCCTGCCAACTCCAATAACCCTCTTTTTGCCCGCTGGGACCTGCGAGTTGCCACAGAGGCCACGGCCACTGCAAAGACACATAAACAACCAAAGAGGAAGAACAAACTCATCTCTCTTCTTGTAAACAAGTCTCAGTATCTTTACGCCCATCCACACTGCTAAGTATAGTAATGTCCTCCTGTTTTGTTTTTGATTTATAGTATGATATTCAGGGGTAGACAAAATAATAGAAACTGCCGTCTCTGACACATTCTTAACACAATTAAACATAAAAAAGTTGTCTTTGCAGTATTATTGTCTTGTGTTACATTGTTATGTGTTCTTTTTCTTTTGTCCACGCTCTATACACAATTGTTTTTGAGGCTGCAGTTTGTGGGGCTGTTGAACTGCATTGCATTATAAAGAGAGGTGTTTCTTGTATTTTGTCTGCCTCATTTATTCCAGCGAGGTTACAGTTCTGACTAAACTAATCATTACAACCGTCAAGAAAGTAGGATTTATTGCGGGACTGTTGTGTTAGACTTACATTAGTTTTAGCTAGGTGTACCTAATGAACTGGGTGTGTGTATAAAGTTCCATTACATTTCCTGTGGCTTTAGAATGGAAGAAATCTGGAGGTACGCGTGCACATTTTAAGTCTTTTCCTTCACAAGCCATATGCCTGTGCTTCAGCAGTCCCACTGAAACCCACAGAGCCACAGTACAAAACTAAATAGGACTCACAGGACTGATTTTACACTTACTCACATTTCACACAATGAACTCTCATGAACACCACAAAACTACAGTCTGCCTGAAGACCTCGACCAGGTTCACACTTGAAATGATGGGAAAGTAGGTAAAGAGTTGTAAGGAGTAAAATCAATTTAGCTTGCTTGCACTTGTCTTGCTCCCTAGAATAACATGTTCAGTGAATTACTGTGCATATGTAAACACATGTAGTTTCCGGCTGTTACTTGCTGAATCCCACAATGTCCTTAAAACCTCTTAAGTCTATTGCATTTCATCACTTATTGCAGCTCCACCAAGTAAATAATCAACTTACCAGATAACAGGAGAAGTATCCGGTAAAACCCAGTCATGGCATGCAACAGGCCACTGAACGCCACACCAAGTATCGTTCACTTGCACTCTGTGAATGTAGCATTGAGTGGAGAGCTATTTTTAAGACGCTGTTTGAATAATCTCCTGAGCATCACCATTGGCCAGAGGCTAATCCAATGTTTGTCCAACTGTGCGCCCCCTAGAGGAAAGGTTTCCACTGCCTCTTCTCAGCTCTATAGGACTAGGGTTTGTGTGATTGCATCTAGTATCCAGAGGTTAAATGCTTCAAAGACAGGGACATTCTGGGATGTTGCACCGACCCTGCACCACAAGATTGAAGAGAAATGTTTGACTCTCTTACTGAACCACGTGTTACATAACAGGTAGGGCGACAGAAAACAAGTCAAACACCATCAATTTTACAGAACACTTTACAGTCACTCTGGGTGCTATTAAAGGTTTACACATAAAGTCATAATCTTTTTGAGCTTTGCGTCCATACAGTATATGTTGGGTGCAGAATACATATGGGAAATTAATTAACCACATGCAAAAAAACATAGTATAGAAAACGCTATGAGTTGAAGATTTTGGGCTAATTGTTGCACAGACAGCACGTATTATGTTACTGTAATCAACAGAAAGTACGGTTCCACTTACTCACAACAAATGCACCCAGACTTGCAAATTATGGTAATTGTACTTTAATAATATAGTTTACCCTCCAGACTCATCCCTCTCATCCGTCTTAAAAAAACACATACGTGGGTGAATAGAACAGACGTTCTCCATAAAACCACCAGTCAAACATACTGGTGATATCATTAGTGTCAGTATCATTTATTGAGCAGCACTCCAAGTGTCTACGGCTAACAGCTGAGATTGTTTATGTGACAAATTGCCGGCCTGATCTGAAAATGGTGTGGATTGCGTCATATCTTTGCTTTTCATCTTTTTATTGTTTTCTGAAAGTATATTTTCAGCTGTCGCATTGGACTCCATCATCATTCATAATGTGGTGATGTCAGGGCAGCTAAATCATAAAAAGACACACGCCTTGGGCTTTGATAACAGGGGACATAGTCTGTTTTTTTGTGATTCAGGGTGATACCTCTGCACAATGTGAGATAAGCGCCTCCTCCTGGCAATTATTAAAGCTGCACTGCATGATAGGAGACGTGTCCCTCTGATCCCTGTTATACCTGATTTTTAGCTCAACCATTGCCACAAAACATCCAGTCAACATTTAGATGATATCAAGTGGAACACACCTGACTGAAAATGTTCATGTCAATGTGAATGCTTAACTAAGCAACAGATGTGCAATGAACTGAACAGAACCTTTTTCAGATTAAATGAGAAACCCTCGACAAAAGGCAAGATGTGAGTTTCAGCCTGAGGAACATCCAGAGCATTCTGATTTTGAATTAAGAACAAACAGAGTGTGCTTGTGTAACAAAACTCTACAGTACACAAAACACATTACAAAATGCTACTGAGTCAATGCTGTTAAAATGCAAAATGACTGGACTGTTTTCACTTTGACATACTGGATTTGACATTTCACGCGTCACTTACAATATGCAGAAAGAGGAAGGCGCTCTTCAAAGTTACAGTTTTCTTGTGCTACTTGAGGATGATTGCTGCTCTTTTACTGTGTTTTCTTAAATGTTTGAACTGGTTCTTATCAGCCCTGGTGGGAGTCTGTGCATAAATTCTTCCTGGATGTGAATAAGACAGTAGCTCCAAACTAGTTTGGGGAAAGACAAATAATGGTGCCTATAATAAATAATAGGCGGCACCATCAGCCCGCTTGAGTCGGGCCAGATCTTCTTTCTGCTTCTAACTATTGATGTGTCGATCATGAACGATTAGTTCATTGTACTACTCCTTTATTATGTACTAGTAGGAACTAGTCCCCGAGAGTAAGTAGTGCATTTTGGCGCATGCGCATTGCGCAACAACAACGTATGAGTTTCGTTTCTCTCACGTGACAACTACACAGGCTCAGGATTGGTCAGAAATGAGTCCTCTGTGCAGATGATTGGGGTTAATGGATCAGCGCCTGTGCAGCCGCAGAGCAGCCGAGTGTGTCGGTCGTTTGACGGACCCATCAGTCGAGGGGAGCGACCCAGACACGGAGAGAGCCAGAGATCGAGCCACAAAGACACGGAGTTGAGCAACTGAAAACCCGATGAGAAAGACTGTCAGTATCTTCAGGTGTCTGCACGACCACCGGCTCCGGATACTGACGGGGATGAACAGGAAAAGAAGCAACCCCCCCACCGGGTTTCTGTAAACACTGCACGCCCTCTGCTGGAGGAACTGGAGAACAACCTCTGAGCCACACAACCATTGGCTCTAAAATGTGTTGAAGACTGTCAGTCTATATCATTATTTTGTTAGGGAGCATTAAATAGATTGAGCTAATAAATAAAATAAGGAGTTATATCAATAGAAATTTGCTGACACAGTGTAATACATTCATATATACTGTATATATTGCATGTAAAAACACACGGTTAAGGCATTAAGTCATTACGGAAAAGGACTATGTTAAATTTTATTTGAGTTCCGACTATTTTACTTTTACAATTCTGACCTCTTTTTTTAATTATTCTGACATTAAAGTCAGAATTATGAGAATAAAGTCAGAACTCAGAAAAAATTCACAGGGCCACATGGATGCCAGCTACCATAAAACTAGATGAAGAAGATGAAGAACAACAAGAGCAAAAACTGGATGCCAACCGCCCTAAAACTAGAAGAAGAAAAAGAAGAGCTTAACTTATTAAATCATAAACGCAGGCTTAACAAGGGCAAAGGACAAACTTGAAGATGTCGGAGGTTTTTGAAGAAGGTTGACAAAATAAGTGAGTAATGTTGTTGTGAGGCTTATTAAGGCTAGCTAATTTAGGTAATAATTAAAATGGCTAGCTTTGCAAAATTAACATCATTAGTTAGCCATCACTAGTTCTAAACATTTTTTTCTCTCATTGTCTGAACTGGCCTTAAATATGCCCAGCGTGTCATCATTTGCCTGACGGCGAAACAACCAATCACAGCAGTGTAGAGTTTAGAGCGTCCCCCTTTGAAGAAACTCTGAATTGACTTGGGTTCGGTCCAATCACAAACAACAAGTGTCCCGTTATTTGAAATGTCGTCGTGTTTTGCGAAATGTGTTTTCTGAAACGTTGTGTTTTCTGATTTGCTGTCAATAGGAGGAGGTTGCTCATTCTATTCCTAATACTAATAGTGTTATGATACACTTAAGGGTAGTTCTGTCATTTGACTGAAGAAAGACTCTGAATTGACTTGGGTTCGGTCCAATCACAAACAACAAGTGTCCCGTTATTTGAAATGTCGTGTTTTGCGAAATGTGTTTTCTGAAACGTTGTGTTTTCTGATTTGCTGTCAATAGGAGGAGGTTGCTCATTCTATTCCTAATACTAATAGTGTTGTGATACACTTAAGGGTAGTTCTGTCATTTGACTGAAGAAAGACATTACCTGTACAATTACTGTTAGTTTTGTGTGCAAATAACCAAACAATATTACGTGGAGTGTGGCTCAAAGGCAACGACGATCGACACAGTCGGCTATACACAGAAGGAAACAAATAACTTGCAACTATGAAAATGTATGTATAAAAAACACTTTAGGTCAATGTAATTTATTTATTTTCTGTCTTTTAATATATATCATATATTAATAATATAGATATAAAGAAGAACATAGTAATAGTAATAATATAGAGTTTTTGTAATCGATGCTGGTTGAAGTTGCGTTTAAATGTTTTTATGCGAGACGTTGCCATGTCCCGCCACTGTCTGTAGACGGCAGCACTGCGCTGGAGTCGACGTTTTTGCTCTATTTCAAATAACAGGAAGAAGAAGCCTGTAAGGGCGGCCTTCAGCGGTACAGCACATCTAGCCAAGTTATTTTAGCTACAACGAAAAATCCCTCCTTTTAGAAAACCGACGTATGGTTTGTTTGGAATACAGGCCCATGTAAGTATGTACAGTAGCCACTGTTAAATAATTAGTGTGACATTTACTAGCTCTCGGGCAGGAGCTAACCATCTACTGCTCGCTATTGTTTGCGGTGGGGAACTAGTTTAACTTGTACATGCCTATGCTTTGTTAGGTTCAGGCTACTTCCTAGAAACTTAGTCCGATAACGTCATATAGTTTGGTTGGGTGTGTGTTTCCAGCACCGGAGGAAACCGTTTAGTGTAATCAGTTAAAATGATGTGTGCGTCGGCAGTGGTTAAACTACGTGCGCTACAAATAGCTAACCCTTTTGCTAGCAGCGATGATTGCTATCGAGAAGTCTACACTCGGTGGTCCCACCAAGCCGCGGGGTAACACACGTGCGCTAACCGCTGTGCGTCCATTATCGGACACCTCGTACGCTGCGCTTCCTCGTCCTTAAAACTTAACTTAAAAGGGCGTCTTTCGGCACAGTCTGTCCGTCGCTTTAAAACGGTCATGTTTGCTTAGCGACTGAACCTTCTACACACTAAAATGTTGCTAGAATAAAGTTAATTTCAGCGTTGCTGGCTGGAACAGGACCGGCTAACAAAGCT
The DNA here is from genome assembly GCA_036023855.1 of Gadopsis marmoratus. NCBI lineage: Eukaryota > Metazoa > Chordata > Actinopteri > Centrarchiformes > Percichthyidae > Gadopsis > Gadopsis marmoratus. The sequence continues at coordinate 21,227 of JAVQJF010116552.1, forward strand.
AACATCACCATTTTCTAACGTTGACCGTTGTATGACAACCCGGATACTCCATTTGATTAGCTGCTAGTTTTGAAAATTGTCAAAACAACAACTGGTATTAAACATTAGTTTTATGCACGGTGACTGTAATCTATCAAAATACGATAGGCCCTAAATGGCTGAGCAAAAAGTTACGTGATTCAAAACAAATGATTTGCACCCAATGTACATGATTTTCATTTGTGTATCTCGTGAAAGCCTCGAAATTAAGTCCGATAATGGAATCTCTGCTCTTTGCTTGTGCGATTGAACGGTTTCCCCTGCTAACAAGTGCGCCCTTGATCGTCCACAGCTCCGGGTGTGTCGTTTTGTGTAAAGTTGATTATTCTACATGCCGAACAACCGTCTCGTTAACGTTACCCAAGCTAACAAAAATGTTTAGCCTTAAATTCCGGAACAACGTGTGTCATTACTAAAGCGGAAGCTACAAACATTGACGGCAGACTGGATCAAGCTCCTGCAGACTTTATGTAACACTAATAGTGGTCATATGATCCGTCAGTTAACCCGTTGGACAATCTGTGGATGATGGTGAACAAGGGGGGGGTTAAATTGACATATGTTGTGGGGTGTTTTCCAGTGACTTTCACTAGTTGATCTATACCATGTATATCATTATTTCAGGTGCTGACTGAGGAGTGGATATTTAAAACACGCAAGCATGTCCGGAGCGTGTCAGGACAGAAGAAGTCGCTGGCAGGAGATTCAGAAAGGCCTACAGTTCATACAGTAAGTGTTGTGGGGTTTCGTTTCCATCAACGGATCCATGAGAAAATGACTTCTAATACTCCAAACCATAATAAGTATGCACACTTTTTAAGTGTAATGACTGTTCTGATCCCATGTTTTGAAGGCTTCCTAATGTTGCCATACCCACTATTATCCTCCTATCTTGGAAACCTTGCAGAGGATAGCTAAAAACAGCTGGGATTTCTTAAGATCTTATCAGCTACAATTATTGTCTGCTGCTGCTGTTGCCTGTGTGTGCGCGTGTCATTTTTAGATGGAAAAAGCTTGGCTACCTCTATAGACTGCATGACGTAACAATGATTTGTCAGCCTTGCAGCCATGCATTGTTGTGTGGATCAGCTGGGTGTCAATGACGCAGCTGATTGCTGGCTTTGCTTTAGTTTTGGTTTTTAATGTGGGATATTTTCCCGATATGATCTCGGCTTTGTATTCTTGCACCGGACAGGCTCGCTTCTTGTCTGCATGTTGTTTTAGAGCTACGCCAGCCAGCACAGTGTTGCATTTCATCTAATCCAAAAGGGCCTTTTATTTGTAATACAAAAGTGAAACTTTAGATTCTACTCTGCATGTCATAGCTGTGCAGTCAAACTTTAACTTCACCGGCCATGATGTGTGAAGTTGTCTAAATAGATAAAATGTAATGCCACATTAATGAGCCCATGTTATTGAACTATTTCATCATTTACAATATACCAACCTACACCCTGAAGACTAATAACTCACGTTAGAAATGTATTGGAAAGAGAAGCAGCGATGATAACAAGAATTAGATTTAGTCACAGCATTTAGCCATTCATCATTTGTAAATGTCTAGTGTGCAAATGAGGAAAGGCAACTTTAAATGTCAGACAGCAGCTGAACTGGAAAACAACCTAACAAAATAGCGTCACATTGATTGTTTCAAAATTTTCCATCATATAAAGTGCAACCTTTGATTATATAGCTAGTTTTAAGTAAAACAGATTATCTGCCCAATTTAGCAATGCACCAAATGATTACCTGTAGTTTTCCTGACAGCAATTGTAGTTCTGTGTCAGCAGGCAGATGTGTATTGTACCCTTTAGCACAAATCATGACAAATCAGTGCTAATATCTTTGCCTGGTTATTTTTTCCTCATTTGAACCATGTTGAGACATCAACAGTATAAAAAGCCTTATTTACCTAGTTTTTATGATGCATTGGCATAATTGGACAGATCAACCATATAAATAGTGGCTGTCATTTTCAGTGTTAGAAATAGAAGATAAAATGCAACGATTGTAAATACTCAATTTTTTTAAATTCTTTTTAAATCGAAAGGTTGTTTACATAATGTGGCTTTTACTGACTTGTTTGCATTCAGCCACCAATGCCATCAGCACCTGCACCCACAGCAACCTATCAAACATGCACACACCTTTTCCTGTCTTGGTCTTCAGTTCAGATCTGTTTTGTAATGATACAGTATATCCTGTTCTGCATTAACTGAAGTACTATAGATATTAACTGATGAATCACACATATTAAACCAAAAAACAGCTCTGGAAAAAAATGAAGAGACCACTGCAAAATGATCAGTTCTCTGGTTTTACTATTTATAGGTATATGTGGAAAATTTGGAGTGGTCTCTTGATTTTTTCCAGAGCTGTATATTTAAATGTATTGTCAGTTTAAATACAGTCGCAATTAATTGATTTTGATACAAATGAAGAATAAGATGTATAGGATGACAAAATGATTAATTGAGAAAATAAATGCAAGATTAATAAGGAAAATTGTTAGTTTCCGTCCTACTTTCTACTGAAGGAAACTGTATTAGCTCTGAATGCTGCTGGACTCTTAATCTAAACTGTTAGTTTTCACTCCCAATTTGATGTTCTTTTAGTCCTGGAGACACTTTAAAGGTTTGTAACATGAACCATTTTTTTTTTTTTTTTTTGCTTTCAGATCAACCCTTCCGTTTCCTGGAAGTCAAGATAAGTATGAGGTAAGCTATGTAAATATGAATGTGGGTTTTCCAGCTTGCATTAAGTTAAACTGATTTAGGGATGGTGATGTCACATGAAAGACCCCCTGGGATTTTCTTTTTCCAAAATAAAGGTCCTCTTATGAAAGGACAAATCAGCAGCAGTATTGGTATTTTGTACTGATTTGGTTATCTTAAAATTTCAGGTGTTCATTAAGGATCTTGTGTGGAATCTATTTGGAGAAGGAAATGACGTGTTTAAAGAAGGGGAATGGACAAAATCCATCGAGATGTACACCGAAGCCTTGAGTATAGCAGACTATGCTGACTCGGAAGAAATCTGTGTTCCAACAGATTTACTAGAGAAACTGTATGCAAATCGCGCTGCTGCATACCTAAACATTGTTCCGGTAAGTAGGTGGTGACTGTCAAAAGATTTTCATTTCACTTTCAGTCTCTGTCACTTTGAATTCCCTCTCCCTTTGAGTCCCTTTTCTTGTGCTATTTAAGTGCATTTGTAAACTGATTGGTAAAAGGGTAAAGTCCAAAATACAACAAGCAGTTTCTGATAAAATCGTTTTGTTATATATTGTGGATTAGTAGAACCTGCGCCTTTTTATTGGACAAATGTTTCAAGGGTTCTCCATAGGCTGGATTGCTTGCTCTGTTCAAAACAATTCACCTATACAAAAACGCAATTTACAAAGTAGAATTAAATTAAAATGGAAAAAAAGATTCTTCAATTCTACTGCAATATCAAAAGAGCAGCTCTGTTTGGTACCAATTTATTGTCCTCAGTTTCTCAAACAAAGACTAGTTTCCAGCCTCGTGCTCTGTAGTCAGTAGGTTGCTGATCGCTCACCAGCTCAGACTTCAGTGGACTGAGAGATCATGGGCGTCCATGAGACAAAATCATGTCGGTTCACATGAACTGATCTCAGTCTAATACGGAGTGACTCACATTATATGTATGTGGTAGTTAATAAAGCACCGTTTGAGGACTTCTGCCGTTCTTAGCAGACTATTTGTGGTGATTGCAAATTAATTTGAGCAACTGCACCTAGGGTTTCTTTATTAAATGGGCAACCAACACCTGTCACACTGTTTGGGGAAAACGGCTGCTTTCAGAGTAATACTCGGTCCTCCTTCACAGCACTGTGGTTAAATACAGCATTTTTAACTCTGGGAAATGTTTTTCTTTTTTTGTTAGGGACTGTACGATCAAGCATTAGAAGACTGCGAAAAGGCTCTCCAATTGAACGGGGGGAACCACAAAGCGCTGTACAGAAAAGCAAAATCCTTAAAGGAGCTGGGGAGACATCAAGAAGCCTATGAGGCTGTTGCCAAATGCTCTCTAGCAGTGCCTCAGGTAAGGTGCAACATCTGTGTGCTTTATGTTAATTTGTCCCAATGTGGAGGAAATCCACTCCCTTTTTCTTGTCTCAGAAAATTTTATTAAAATTTAAGCAAATTATTTGAAATGCCATCCAGGCTGCCTGCAGGAACAGCACACGCAGGGGAGTGGTGAGTTTTCCGGACATGTTGCCTGACCTGGGGTCCAACGGCTACATTTAAAAAAAATCAGCTCAACATTAAAATAGTGGAAACTGCAGAAGATCCAACTTTCGTATAATTAACATCCACATTATAATTTGTTACAGATGTCCATATCAGGTTTAAGATGCTTTTTTTTTTTTTGCTGTTTCAGTGACAAATCCTAATTTATTGCATTCCTATTCAGTTTTGTCCTACAAACACACAGTTAGAAAAGCAGTACAGTGTTGAATAATACTGTAGATGATGTGGAGTATCGGCCAATGTGGAGGGAATATTTGAACAAGATTTAGATGACCGCTTCATCTCCAGTATGATGAAATACCAAAAGTTTAAAGGCAATTATACAAAACTATATAAAATGTAATCCTTTTCAAAAATCCATGATTTTCAAAATCTTATGATACAATATATTCAGCAAAGCATGTCAGAAAATAATTTATTGCCTGTAAGTAATATGTAGAATATCCCAAATTTAAAAAAATATTTTAATAAAAGCATTTTCTACAATTCAATAAAAAGCTAATTTGTTTCGTTTCCCCAGGATTCCAGTGTCACACAGCTGACTCAGGACCTTGCCAAAATTTTGGGATTGAAAATCCGTAAAGCTTATGTAAGGAGTAAGGTGTGTGTCTCAAACCGCCATAACATATTTAATGAAAAAAATGTTTTCTTTTTCTAAGAATTATGCTTGTTACAGTTAATGTCAACAAATTTGAATCTGTGCTCTCATATTTATTGCTTTCATAAATGGAGACAAGTTTATGCAGATGAATTGAGTTGTCCTACTATATAATCAAAGTCATAATTTAATCAAGTTAATTGGGTGTTTGTTTCATTTTAACAGCCTGCCTTGAATGTTTTGCGAGGATCAAGTTACCAAGATGCACCATGTGACAAGGTAAGCAACACAACCTTTTCCACTACACAATCTAAATTGTACTCGCATAAAAGTACGTTGTTCAATGAATTTCTTTATTCAGTTTATCCATGGCTCATCTTCAGTTGAAGATATAGAAATTGGTAAGTTTAATACTTGACACAGTTTTAGTTCGATCATTAAGGGCGGCAGGACAAAGTTTCTCACCCTGTTTTTTTGCCCTTGCTGTGTTTTTTAGAAGTGCCTCGGCTTACCCAGGACAGCAGTGTTGTGGCTCCAGTGCCAGCTCCAACACAAGCTCCAGTGGCAGCGCACTCGTCTCTGAATGAAGCAGTGGTGGATGAACTTCACCACAACAACAGCATCTCATCTGTGACCCCATCTGAGCCACCAGGCTTCGAGTCCGTTCCCCTACCCGTGTCTGTACCCACGTCAGTCCCTCTTCCGGTGACCACGTTTGTTAATGGGTGCAGAACCAGTAAGCCTTGCCCAATGCTTGAAACCAGTCAGGATTTTGACGCAGACATCATTGGGGATGACCTAGATGATCTACTGGACCAAGCTGGCCCCGAATCAGCTATGGTCAGTGAGCAGATATGACCTCAGGGTCTCGGTGATGAACAAAACGTGACAACATGTCGATATCTGATGTGTGACTTGTGTTTCTCTTCCTTCAGGTTATACCCACAGTGAAGGGGCCTCTTCCTTTGCCAACCAGTATTGCCTCGGGCAGTTCCATGTCGAGTCCATTCCTGATGCCATCTCACATCAACCCATTTCTCCACAGTAGTGCCCAGCAGTGCACCGTGACTCTGCCCCCACTGTATCACAAGTCGGGGTCAAGTGCGTATTTTGGTATGGACACTTTTGACGCCCTCCCCCCGCCACTGGACTCCCTGGATAGTCTCACCATAACAGACTTTAAAACAGGTATGCTACTTTATCTACGCCTGCACAATCATGGGGTCAAAAAGTATCAAATATTAACTTACCTCTGGTTTGTATTTCAGATTATTCTCAGAGTCCATTCATGTCACAGGTAATCTTTCTTTTTAGTATGAATTATTAGGCATGGTCTCTAGACATCGTTCCATACTTATATTTTCATCTTTTAAACAGCTGAACAATAAAGAAACCCCCATGGGAATGGCTGTGGGTATGCCTGAAGTGAAGGGTCTTCCTGCTGCTGTGGATTTAGCAAAGAACCCCTTAGCTGAAACGCATGAATTCAGACAAGCGTGCTCAATCTGCTACGTCAAAACGGGTGAGGAATTATTTTTACATCCCGGTTGCCTGCGTGCGTATGTGTGGGTGGGTGGTCGGTCGGTCATTATCTTTCAAGGTTTGGTCTGATTTTTAAATGTCTGTATCCACAGGGCCCGGTGTGTTGGATTACACACTTCATACAGAAGAGCATAAATGCAAAAAGGACGCTTTACTCGGCAGAATGAAACATTTGCCAGACAAAACGTGGAAGCTCATTCGGCCCAGACCAACAAAAACCCAATACGTCGGACCTTATTACATTTGCAAAGGTAACGTTTAGAAATGGTTGCATTTGCTTTGTAAACCTATAAATCTCATCAATTTGATATTCCCAGAGAAAAATTATAAAGCTATATGCCAATTACCAATAAAGCTTATTGGTAATTGGCATGTTTACATTTTCACCATTACTTCCTCTGTCCTTCTGCCCTTATTCATTACACATAAATGTTCACATTATTAGGGGAGCATTTATTTCGGGGAAGTTTTTACACGTTGCTGCACGCACAATAATCATGTCTGGATAGCGGCTCAAAGGGTGGTTCATAAGTGTACCTGGTACCAGACCACCCTAGGCCGCAGGTCGATGATCGACTTCGTGGTTGTGTCATCAGACCTGCGGCCGTATGTCTTAGACACTCGGGTTAGGAGAG
>JAVQJF010116569.1:0-55344 GCA_036023855.1 Gadopsis marmoratus
CCCCGGGAAGAGCTAGAAAGCGTTGCAGGGGAAAGGGACGTGTGGATAACCCTGCTTAGCCTGTTGCCTCCGCGACCCGGCCCCGGATAAGCGGTGGAAAATGGATGGATGGATGGACACTGATTGATCATTTCACTCTGCTAGAGCTGCTATACACTCAGTTGCCAATGCCCACAGTGTTGTACATTCAATGCTAAAGCCGGTGCATGTTTCTAAAGATCAAATCTGCCTGGCTCCTCGTTACCTGAACCTCTACACCCTCCACAATGCATCAAACTGCACTGCTTAACCACATATAACCTCATTTCATTCCTTCTCGTTCTGTTAAGGAATTGAAAAATCATGCTGGACTCGCTTTAAAATGTGGGAACCACCGCCATATCATTTTGGAGACCCCAGAGAGTGTGCAGGATTAGGTATCAGGAAAACAGATCCAGCAGATATTATTTCGTGCTGCTTACAGACACTGAGATTTTGGGATGGATGAGTTCACACAGGGAAACGGTTGGTAATGTAGGAAAACATCTCTCAGAGGGATCCAACTTACTAATTGTGTTTTTAGCAGCATTGGTGTGGCAGTAAAGGAGACCACAACAGATTCAGACACATTCACATACGGTAAGTGTTAAGTGTTATAAGCTTCTCCATTTTGACCCTTGATCTTTATGGCACTCCAAAAAAAATAATGGCTATAACGTGAAAATACACATTTCATCATCATTATTTTCACTGCAGCAGTTTTACTGGAGTTCATATTTCACAACTCGTATTTCAAAGTGCCCCATTTTATTTCATTCTGACATTTTTTCCCCCCAGTGACACTTGTATTATACTGTCACAGCGCTGCTCCTCTCAGCTAGAGCAACATCAGTGCCACCGTAATTCTGATTTACACAACTAGCTGCTGCTGTGGAAACTCCCGAGCTAATAAGACAAGATCGTCATCTGACTGTCAGAGGGTGAATCCAACATAAACAACCTGGAATGGTACTTGATTAACTGATTGATGGGATGTTTTTTGATGAGTAAAAATACACTGTAGCTTTGCACAGCTGTAGTTACACTCGTTTACATTGTGGCCCTCCAACATACAGCACATCATAAAACCATTAACACATACACATAACACATCAGCAGCTAAGGACTCGGTCTGAGACTCTCTAGAAAAGGCATCTTCTGCTGTTATTGCAAAACCGTGAAAGAACGTACCCTGGCAGGTAAACAGATGTCATTCAAAGTGTGAAATCTCCTAAATCAGACTGTAAAGCAAATGCATTTCAATAATGTGCCCTCAAAATAAGATCAGTGTCGTGAAATTAATTTTCGCAGTATTTTTAACAATTTGTTAATTTATTGTGATCAATAATGTGAGTAGGTGACCATAGTATATTGCTGTGATACAAAATGTTTAGACATTTATTGAAATTCTTTATCTCGTTATGTTAAATATTTAACATTTTGGAGTCCCATAGACCTGAAGTTAAGCTCTGGTTTGGGACTACATCTCATGGCCTTAATTTAACAACCCCAAAATGTGCTTAGATAGTATTTTATGACATCTGAATCCACAAGACACTCCACAAGACACACCACATCCTGGCCAGATGTGAATTGATATTGCTCAAGGGAAAACAAACAATCAGTGCCAAATGTCTCTGCGAAATGCTGACAACACTAAATAGAAGACCACGTGAAATGCCAGTAAACTAATTATTCATTGTGAAAAGAAACATTTGAACTAGAACTTCATTAAAAGTAGGGATTCTTCTTCAACCACTTCCCCAGTTTTAAGAGAATGGCACTATCGCCATCTAGCGGGCGGCTACATAACCTCGTTTACGTTGCAAAATCTGCCTGATTTTTTTTTTAAAGAAACTTCTATTATATTAAGAGTGTTGTGCAATAGGTAGCGGGTGTTCGTGTAATGGTTTACCTTTTTAGGGTCGTCATAAAACACTGCGATACGTGAAAGCTTAGGTCCAACACTGAGAGACTCCTTAAAAAGCTGCCCGCAGTATTTGTACGGTCCTTTTTTAAATTTGTAGGCGAATGTAATCTTCTTTACGGGCGGACAGCCAGTTAGTATGGTGACGTCTGAGAGGAGTCCCGAGTACAAAGTGTAACCTGCTGCTGTTAGAAGACACAACACCAGGCTAACGGCCACACACGGGCTGAGCCACTCCGACAACATGACCGCTGGCTAACAGGAGGAGCAGGTGCCGGGACTTAGTTAGCTCCTTCTAACATCTAACACGGTTGCATTTCCTGCAACGGTCTTAACATTTTTAAGCAAATGGTGCGTTGTTTTCAGTTGGCAACTGTCCTTGACTGAACTTTTAACCACCAGAGATCCGCACATTGCAATGGACTTCCTGGAAAAAACCATTTGTGCCGACCATGGGGGGAGGGGGGAGATTTTATTACACATGAAAGTGTAAAACTTAAAAAGCAAACATGTCAAACGCAGTTTTGTAATTCAGATTTACCGGTTGAGTATTTGTGCCCGGTCAATATTCGCACAGGCCATTTGATACATGTTCGCTATGTGCCAACCTTTGCAACAGGCAGCCGACGACACGTGTGATGCAGGTGTCGTACAAATGGCATCTGCGATTTTTTTTTTTTTTTCTGTTTTGCTTTGTGTTTTAATATCTTACTGATATTGGAAACGTCCTTTCAATAGTTAGTATGTAGTTGAGCCTCGAGCGCTGTTGCATCTCTGAACCCGCCCCGTGAATAAGTTGAGGGCTGGACTTGAAGTGAGCGTGTTGACATCGTAGCGCCCAAGTAAAGACAAGCTGCCCTTTTTTGTTGTTGTTAAGTCACAAATGTGTGCAGTTGCTCCGGGATTCGTGAGGATGGCTGGTAACGTGAGGAGGTTTTACGACCTGACAGCTCAGCTGCTGTCCGGAGAAGCCTTCATGTTCTCGGCCCTCCAGGGGAAAGTCGTCCTCGTTGAGAACGTGGCGTCTCTCTGAGGAACAACAACCAGGGACTACACGCAGATGAACGAGCTGCACGGCCGTTACGCCGCCAGCGGACTCGTTATTCTGGGTGTGCCCTGCAATCAGTTTGGACATCAGGTGGGCCGTGTGCGGGTTCAAAGTAGCTGTTTGTTTTGGGCTCTAAAGCAGCTCAAATGTGTGCTTCTTGATTGCAGACAATAGAGCAAAAGCCAGTATGTGCTGTTTGTTAATGTCATAAATCCTAGTAACTATTGTCAAGACATTTTGAATTTGGATGGGTGTCTTTTCAGTCTAATTGAGACTTTGTGAACAGTTTGGCCCCTTTGAGTGTTGTTGTTATTATTATTGTGAATGCGTTAATGCATTTTACTGTTGTGTTTGGTAGAGGTGGAGCTAATTGTAACTAAACTGTTGGGTAGTAGGTCTCATAATTGTGCCTCATATTATTATCATGTGATCATAGGTTCTGTATGTAAAAATCAGAATCTGTGAAATAACCATAACTGCAGCTGTCGGATACATGTAGGGAATAAAAAGTACCATATTTCCCTCTGAAGTAGAAATTTGAAGTCATATAAAATGGAAATATTCATGTAAAACACAAGTGCCTCCAAATTAAGACCAGTACAGTAAGAAATTAGTTTGAATGAAAACCTCATGTGGCTTTTTATCAACTTGATGGCATGTTGTCCTTCTATAATGTATTTAATTTCTAGCTTCTTTTTTTTTTTTGTAACAGGAGAACGGCAAGAATGATGAAATCCTAAAGTCTCTGAAGTATGTCCGTCCAGGGAATGGCTTTGAACCAAAGTTCCAGCTCCTCGAGAAGGCGGATGTGAATGGAAAGGATGCCCACCCATTGTTTGTCTATCTGAAGGAAAAGTTGCCATTCCCCTGTGACAATGCCATGGCTCTTATGACTGATCCAAAGTTCATCATTTGGAGTCCTGTCATTCGCAGCGACGTCTCCTGGAACTTTGAGAAGTTCCTGGTCGGCCCCGATGGGGAGCCCTACAAGCGCTACAGCAGAAATTTCCTCACCGCTGACATTGAGGCAGATATTAAAGAGCTGCTCAAGAGGGTCAAGTAAAGTGTGCCATGTTATCAGTCACGGCCAGTCTGGCCAGAAAGATTAATCAGTACACATGTGTTTGGGGTGTTTTTTATCATGTTTTCCCACCTTCACAGTTTAAGTCAATTGCAACTCTCCGAAGTTTGTGATATCTCCAGTGCATCACACTGTGGTTGTTCAGCCTATTTATCCAATGAAGATACTCCTTGAAAACGTTTTGTGAAGGGAGTTCCTGATGAATATGTAAAAGACTGAATCAGCTACTGTGTATAACTTGTATCACTAACATCGTCATTGGGTGGACGTAAAGAGGAGCAATAAACATTTAATGTCATATAAAGTCTTACTGTCATTTGTGTACATACTAACATACAATTGCTTCAAAATATTAGGTATCTGGAAAATGTCTATACTTTGATTAAAATACTTTATATATCTAGGGACTAGTAGTATTAGTTTATACTGCCAAGTGTCTGGCTACGTTGCCAACTTAAATTAAGGGAGTCCTGTGAGTTGTTTCTGCAGCAAAAATTCATTTTGGTGGCTTCTGTACACAAGCCCAAAATGCTTTCAATTAGCTACCTGAATAGCAAAGGTGGAAACTATAAGTACATTTTATCAAGGGCTGTACTCACTGGTAAGTACAATTTTGAGGTACTTCTACTTTACTTGAGTATTTACATTTTCTGCAAACACTTATACTCCACTAGAATTCAGAGGCAAAACATTTTACTTTTTACTCCACTACATTTATATCAATAGGTTAAGTTACTTGTATGATATATTATAGGCTGTGATGGGGGGGATTTACAAGCCAGTAACCTTTACTGCAGTAAAGTCAATAATAATCCATTATCATATACCTTATTCTGAAATGGTACATAATATGTACTTTTACCTTTTGGTACTTTAGTATATTTTGAATGCTGGACTTTGTCTTGTAAGAATTTTTCTAGACTGTCGACGCTTTTACTTAAGATCGGAGTCTCCCCGGTGATTCTTCTTCCACCGCTGCAGAATAGTAACGTAACGCCATCTACCCTGTGAATGTGACATGGCCTCATAGTGCATAACGACAATACGCAAAACGTATTTTGAAATATCGGAAAGTTATTATATGGCTATAAAACAGCGACACCCGGCCCGTCTGCGCTGTGCTTCCTGGATGAAGGGGGGGGGGGGGGGCGGGTAAAGCCAACCGGCCACATATCCCAACATGGCTGGCCAGGAAGATCCAGTGCAAAGAGAGATTCACCAAGATTGGGCGAATCGAGAGTATATAGAAGTAATTACGAGCAGTATCAAAAAAATCGCCGACTTTCTTAACTCATTTGGTAAGCGTTCAACAACCAGTTCGGCCGCTGCGGCCGCAGCTAACGTCGACATCTTGCGTAGATGGCCAGCTCGAGTTAGCTCGGTGTCATGCTATTGCTAGCGTTTGTGTTGACTTCAATGGCCACTCCCAGCTGGCAGTTAGCTTTAGCGTTAGCTCAGAGCTTGGTACGCGCTAAGAGCTTGGTACTGGTTCCTCGTAGAAGTGCCGTGACAGCTTGGTGTCGAGTTACCCTACAGTCCGTTTCGCTTGTTAACCAATGTTGGCTGTCTAGTGTGAAACCACTGCGTTAAAAGGCTACTGGATTCAAGGGTTGGGGGCAGCTAATGTTTAGGCCGCCGCCGCCACTGCAAACGCAGGGCTAAGTCTGTTTACACCAGCGGGAGCATATTGAATGATTTCTCAGCAATAGTTAAATCAGTAGCAGTGACGGTGTTTATTTTTGTTGAGAGAATTTAATGTAATTGACTTACGTTACATTAAATGCCATGGCTGTTTTGATTGTTAACTACTATATATATATATATATATATATATATATATATATATATATATAACTCGTTGTCCTCAGATATGTCGTGTCGGTCCCGCTTGGCCACTCTCAATGAGAAGCTGACCGCTTTGGAGAGGAGGATCGAGTATATTGAGGCGAGAGTAAGTATTCGACATTGTAACGTAAATAGTCCAGTGGCTTTTTGGATTTGAATGGTTCAACCTGATGATGGCCATTAAATCACTATGTATCTCATTACAGGTGACAAAAGGAGAGACCTTGACCTAGAACTCGTCGTTGAAACTCGTGGCGTCCCAGAGCTCCCTGCCCATCCACCATCCCAAATGTTTGGTAAAAGTGTGATGGATTCCACCCTCCTTTGTTTTTTTGGAATCATGTGGACCACTTTTATATTATATGGCTGAGTTTTGTTTTTTTCCTTGTGTTGTTTTATCTCATGACATGTTTGTATAGAAGATATCTGTCTTGGGTGTCAGTGACTCGAGCATAATGTTACAAAACAAGCATAAGCTCCATAAGTATTGGCTTCAAAGGATATTTTGCGGAGCTCATTTATGGATCTGGTATCAGCGCAACCTATTGACCATCTGTGTTGTATCCAGTGTCATTACCACATCAGAGATTAAAGAAAGGGGGAACATTCTTGTGTGCCAACTTGGAAAAAGTAATTGCGTAGTCATCTTAAGGACCTGCTTGTACAGTGAACTGTTTGGTGATATTTCAGGATTTACTTACTGTAATAAATGAATAAACCCATGACCACGTGTTTCATTGTCGTAGCATATCTTGGTTAGATGGAGCTTTTAGGTACGTTGACACATACAAGGAATTTGAGTCTAGTTCTCAGTAGCTCTCAATATACTCGGAGAAGACACGTTTACAGTAAGATACAAGTAACTAAACAAATATACGCATGTGCAGTCGCAAGTAAATGCAAACGGTATATTGTATCGGTCAAATTGTTAGTGTACTGTATATACAGGGTTGTGATGCACATAATGCATGGGTCCATAGCAGTGGCATGAAGATTTTAATATTAATATGTATGAACAATAGGTTAGAGGTGGATTTTATGTGCATACTCTGACTTAGTATGACAACAGACAAACATGTACAAGCTATTGCACAATATGCACATTACACTATTTAGTAAAAGTACAGTAAGAATAATATTACATATAGGGGATGATGGTATTTCTGCTTTAGAATCTTCAGCATCCATATTTCCATGTGAATGTGCTCCTCAACTGACAGGATAAGAGGACGTGTGTTACAAATAGACACATCTCTTCATTTTTAAGTAATGTCCTGCAAGTTATTAAAATTCTGCAGTGAGTCAAACCTGATCAATCCCTATATTACAGCATTCCAATCATGATGTTGATTGATAATCTAAAACACAAGACCGGCTAAATTTGCTATTGATGCTTTAAAAGATTGATACTTTTGTTTAGTAAATATCAGAATAACTTGGAGGAAATGTAAAACATCCGTGGGGTTTAGAATAGTTTTGGGACCAGGTTGAAAACAAGGAACAGGAATTAAAATTGCTCTGAAAAACCTACACAATCAAAAACATTCTATTTAGCAGGGCTCTAGCAGTCATCTAGGTTCTGTAGCCTTTTGTCGTTTGATGTGCACTGCAACATACTGAAAGTCTAATATCAAATTGACAAATTATTGCTAATTATTAAAGCATTAAATGATTACAAAACCCTTCCACATCGGCAATAATGGGAAGCTAAAAACTATATACATAATAAAATGGCGGAAAACACCATATGGTGCCTTTGGCCCTTAGTTTAGCCTTTCAGGCGGGACTACATCGATTTCTGTCTCCTTCTTTGGCATTGACAGACAAGATAGCTGCAACATCCCGTAATACCAGCCAACCCCAGTTGTGTTCCTGACCCAAATCTCAACCTGAACGTAACCAAAATGTTAGAACCTGTTCGGGACATTGTTCAGGACGACGAAACTGACCATGGACCAAATGCTGCCTTTGAGGCAAATTCGGGAAAACAGACATCCTCTACCCATAATGCACCGGGCTATACCCCAATGCATCTTGGGACAAAGAAGGTTCCGTCGTAGTAAAAGTTGAAAGCCCTTGGACGTGAGATGAATTTTCTTGTCCACAATTTTCCCCATATCATTTTTAAAAACTACTAGTGGATAATCAAATTCTTAACAGAGCATACTGGTGAGTTAATGCACATTGACACTGGAAACTGAAACAATCGTGTCGTGGTTGGCTGTGACAAATTAAGTCATTTTGCTAACGTTAGAGCGGGCCCGTGTTATGGCTTACGAGCATTTTGCGATAGCGCTACGATTTTGTGCTCGTTGTCAACGTAAGTCATTCGACTGCGGTGAACTGTTTTGTGTTTGAGCGTGTTAAAATCCCAAGAGAATGTGTGTGAAACCGTTGGCGTTTTTGTCATTCTAGAGGTCGTCGTGTGTGCTGTAACGAGAAATGGGAGCTGATAAAAGGTGAGTAGTGACGTTGAGGTCAAGCGCTAACGTTAGCGCTGTAGTGTTCGCCATGCTAGGTGTGGTTCATTATAATGGCAGTGTCGTTTTAGTCCAAATTGAAATACCAGTTCTGTCCTCACAGGGAGCGAGTTAACGTAACATTTGCATGGCCCGCCTGCCACTTGTACATCAACGTTATCGTAAAAAATCGACGTGAAAATGCAAATATTTTCCTTACGACGTTAAAAAATGCCCAACATGCGGGATACAACGGGAAACGGGTAACACTACCCAAAGTCGTTCTTTTATAGACCAGCTACTGACAGATAAGTGTCCAAAGTCACTGGCCACTCGGTAGTAAATCATTATTTTGTGTCTGATAACCAGCCACTTTAATATTTTGCCAGCATTTGGCTGGTTGTTAATTTTGCTAACTTCCATCCCAGTTTCGATCCATAAATCTCAGAAATGTTGACATCTGTTGTGAACTTTCCAGCGCAAATGGCTAATTGAATCTTTAAAGCCAAATTTGGAACAATCTTGCATTAATGTGTCATAAGAAGAGCGTTAATGCTGAAATTGCTATAATAGAATCAGAATCAGAATTGACCACACTCGCTTGGCATTGTGCTCTCCAGTTTGAGAGAGTTGTATGTCAGGGCTGCGTCTAACTACTGAAATGAGAATGTGACCGCTGACTCACTTTGTGGTTAATTTGATGCACAGAAGACCAGCTTCTCTCTGCACACATCACAAATTGGAATTCAAGAATGAGTAGAAAGGCAGACAATCCTTTTTGTATGTTGGGTGTTCACATTCTGGAGATGTTTTGTAAGTGGTGGAGTACCAAAAACATTGTTTCTAAGTTGGTAAACCTCAGATGTAAATGTTAAATAATGTTTTATACACATATATGCACTGCAACAAACACTGAATGTTCGTGAAGAAATTATGTTGGAGAGCTTGCTAATACAATGATATTTGATTCATATTATAAAGAATATAATACAATTACAGACTAGTTGTGCTGATGTTTTACTTTACCCTCCAATGTCCTTCCGAATAGGATTAGTCGCACAGAACGTAGCGGTAGGTATGGCTCTGACCAGCCCCGTGATGAATCAGAATGGCGAGACAGACGAGAGAGGGACCCAGAGCGTGATCACAACATGCGCCGCTGGGGTGAAGAGAGACGTTTTGAAGGAGATCGCAGAGGAACAAGAGACAGTCCAGAGGTAGGCATTCTAATATTCAGTGACTTTTAATGGGGTTATAATGTTTTAGTAAAAAATACTTTATTTTTGAAGACATTCACAATTAACTGCACTGATCTTATGTTATGTTGTATTATGTTATGTTATGTTATGGTTGTATCACAACCACTAGCCAACACCAGCCACATCTCCATCTTCTTGGCCTCCCACACTCAACCTGCCTCTGGATTAAGGGTTTAGCGACCGCCCGCAGAGAGTTAAAGTAGGGTCACACCTTTCCTCAGCACGGGCTCCCCACAGGGTTGTGTGCTGAGTCCCCTACCGTACACTCTCTATACACATGACTGCACCCCCACCCATTCAAATAACTTTATCGTGACGTTTGCGGACGACTCGACAGTGGTCAGGCTCATCACAGGGGGAGATGAGTCCACATACAGGAATGAGGTGGAAAAATTGTCATGATGGTGCGGCAATAACAACCTGGTCCTTAACACCACAAAAACTAATTAAATAATAGTGGACTTCAGGAGAAACAGATCTGACCCCCAGCCCATATACATCAATGGGGACTGTGTGGAGATGGTGTCTGACTTCAAGTTTCTAGGCCTGCACCTGGATGATGACCTAACTTGGAAAACCAACTCCACTGCACTGATCTGGAAGGCACAGGAGTGACTATTTTCTGAGGGTCCTGAAAAACAACGTCTTAGCTAAGGAGCTGCTGGTGTCCTTTTATAGATGCTCTGTTGAAAATATACTGACGTTCTGCATCCCAGTATGGTTTGCCAGCTGCACTGTTCAGGAGAAGATAGCGCTCCAGAGCGTCAGGGCTGTGCTCTTCTCTCGTTAGAGGAGCTATACAGGTCCCACTCTTATAGGAAGGCCTGCAGCATCCTGAAGGACTCATCCCACCCAGCACATCACCTGTTCCAACTGTTGCCCTCAGGGAGGCGGTACAAGACAATAAAAGCCAAAACAAACATACTGAAAAACAGCACATATCCCAGTGCTTTTGCAACAATAAATGAACACTGAAGAGCATGCCTTTTTTTCACTAATCAGTGCAATATCCCAACCTGTGCACTATACTAGTTATTATATTTATTTTTTGTATACATAGGTAGAATGTTTAGTAGACAGATTGCTTTCTTGCACTGAATTGGACTGCATACAGTTTCGTTGTACTTTTTGTATAATGACAAAGATTCTGATTCTATTTGTTTTAAAGCAAAGAGAAAGGAAACGACGTAACAGTGACAGATCAGAAGATGGTTATCACTCTGATGGCGACTACCCAGAGCAGGATTACAGAAGGGAGCCTGGGGAGGAGAAGAAGAGCAAGACCATCATGCTCTGGGGTCTGTCTCCTCATGTCACTGAGGATGATGTAAGCCTTTAATTTTGTTGTGCAGTTATGCAACCTCTTTTGTGTTTTTAGTTTGGTGTGTGTGCGTGCACCGTTCGTTCTGTAAGCTGAAATGCCTTTTTAAAAGACAGTAGCTTTGGAAACATTGTGTTAAAGTACCATCTACCTCGTTCAGATTCGTTTTGCCATAGACCAACTGGAGGGGCCGCAGCCAGTGGATGTCAGGCTGATGAAAAAGAAAACAGGTGAGAACCAGATATGTGACGGACCCTGACCTTCCCCCAGTCTTTGACCATAGGGCCAATCTGCTTCCATTCAGACCCATTTTCCCATAGCAGCTATTTGAAAATTGTATCAAGTTGAAAAAATATTTAAAATGTTTTAAGATTTATCATTTCAGTTCATTGTGGATCTTTTTAAGGTAAGTAAGAGCAGCAATCACAGTTTTGAGAAAGTCAATTGGCAGACACACTCTGTTGTTGTGTGGCTCAAACAGTGCTATTCAGCAGGATTTCTTGCTATGGTAAAACTCCTATGGAGTGGCCTATTGTGTACCAAACAGGGCCTGGGTCGTGAAGCAGTTTGTGGAAGAGTTTGAATTATATGCCCATGGACTCTTAACTAACACGCCTCCCGTCTATATTTGAATGCTGTCTCTAGGTATAAGCCGTGGTTTCGCCTTCGTGGACTTTTATCACTTGCAAGATGCTACACGATGGATGGAGACCAATCAGGTTGCTTCACAATCGCCAAGTCTAGTTTTAATCTTGGGGATATGGAAAAATAACCCAAAAGGCAACCAAAGTGCATTGAATAATAGTAGTGTGGAAACTGTACAGATCTTTTTGAAAAAAGAAACAAAAAAACTTGTGGATTGAATGCCACAAAGAAAAAAGATTTGAATTGTATATTAGAGATGGTTATATTCATGATTGATATCTTAATGTTTAGTTAATTGTAATGGCAGTAGCATCAAAGCTGCAGATTTGACTTGCATTATGAGGTCGTCTTAACGAATCTGCATGTAAGATAATAAACACTATCTTTACCTTGCTGTTAGAGGCATTATCAATGATATTTGTAACCTCAGACCTCTGTTTTTTTTTTTAAGCCTACCCCTCAGTAGACGGGCATGATTAAACCCTTTATTTTTTTTTGTTTGTTTTTTTCCCCCAGTCATAAATGTCTGTTTAGGGTCACATTGTACACTTTGCTCCAGCTCAGCCTGGGCACTCGGGTCCCAAACACCTAAAGAACCCTCCATACATCAGGCTCACATATACATCATGTGCCTGTCTTGTCTTTAACACAAAGGCTATCTGTTGGGGGTCCCTGTCCCCCATCTCTCCCTTCCAACACTGCTTGCTCTATTGATTGATGTACGCCGGGAATTTTTGAGTGAGTTTTTGTCATCCTCTTTCAGAAACGTCTGACCATCCAAGGCAAAAGCGTGGACATGCACTACAGTCACCCCAGGAACAAGTATGAAGACTGGCTCTGCAACACTGTAAGTTAATGATCCATGTTGGTTTCATAGCCACATTATCCAAACTACTACTACAGAACACCTCTCGCGCACACACAGGTTTATAAGTATATGTTAGGCCTATAAGTTACAATTGTTGCAGTCCTGTCAGCTAATTTTGTGGTACACCTATATTTGGATAAGTGGTAAAGGTTAGGTTGTGTCTCAGGTAAGTATGGTATGCTGCACCAATATAGCTTGCCTGTTTCTGAGGCAGCACTGTTCAGGGCTTTAGTAGGTGTATAATAAAAATGATGTGAACGGTTACTTGCAGTGTGGCCTGTACAATTTCCGGAGGAGGCTGAAGTGCTTCAGGTGTGGAGCAGCGAAAACGGGTAAGTAGTTAAATCAACAAGAGGCCACTGACTGCAGACATCCGGGCAGCCTGGGTCAGCAGTGTTGGGATGCAACGCAAAGTTTGTGTTGTGTTGATGTCACTCTGTCAGATGTAGGCAAAGTGCATAGATGGAAAACAGCATGCATTTTTTCCTTTCTACCTGACAGCACAAAATGGGGGAAAAAATGCAATACATGATGGAATTTATGAAATAGGCTGTGAGATAAGCTATAAGATATTGTAAACACTGACTCATTTCTAGCACAGCTCTTTACCCTTATACCTAATTTCCACTTCTTTGATTAAACAGTCCTGAAGGTTATGTTAATGCACCTCTTACTTCTGTCATTCTCTCACCAGAAAGTGAAACCTGCAATAATACTGGAGTCTCTGAAACTCAACCCAATGGAGATTTCTATGGCGACAGTAAGGAAGTCTCTTTTTATAGATGCAATATCCCACTTAGTTTGGAATGGAACATTTCCATATCCATGGTAGATTGTTCTTAAATGTAGACTTTTGTCCTTTACAGCAATCATCCTAAGAAATATTGCTCCTATGACCAACGTGGAAGCCATCATGACAGCCCTGGCACCGTATGCTAATCTTTCATCTAACAACATTCGCCTCATCAAGGACAAGCAGACTGGCCAGAACAGAGGCTTTGCCTTTGTACAGCTGTCCTCCCCTCTGGTAAAACACCTTTTAATATGTAAAGATGAGGATTGTCACAATTTACTGTTCCTCAGCTACTGAAACAAGAAACAATTTACCAATGGGTTCCAGTTGGCTTTTCTAATGTTTCTCCTTGATGAACTGGCTCAGTGATGCCTCCATATAAAACTGAATATCACTCCTTTTCACAGGAGGCCTCTCAGCTGCTAACAATCTTACAGGGCCTCCAGCCTCCTCTAAAACTGGATGGAAAAACAATTGGGGTGGATTATGCCAAGAGTGCTAGAAAGTGAGTATAGTAGCACATAATGTGCCTTACTTTGATGGATGAAAATATTGACTCGCTTGTTTACATTTTTTTGCCTGTTCTAGGGACCTTTTGCTACCTGACGGGAATCGTGTCAGTGCCTTCTCTGTGGCCAGCACAGCCATTGCTGCAGCCCAGTGGTCGTCAAGTCAGGTAGGCCAATTTTCAGTCAACATCCTGTTATTTATTATCTCCCAGTGTCAGCGCAACAGGCTCATAACCCATGCATTACCTTTTCAGCCGCAGCAGAGCTCAGAGGGGATGTCAGAGTACAGCTACTTGCAAGAAGGTTATACTCCGATGCCACAGGTTAGTAGAACAATTGGAGCAAACATTGTTACAATTAGCTTGAGAGCAGATCATTTCTGCAGTCTTTTAATTATTTAATTATTGTAGTCTCTAGATGTTACCACAGCGTCGAGCTTACTGACCACGATATTACTGATGACACACGAGGCTGTACCAGTATATCATAATACCATTTTAAATATTGAGCCAATATTACGTTATGTTATCTTTACACGGGCAAGTATTGACATCTCCTTTGGAACAAAACCTGACTGGTGAGGTAGGTTCACACCACTGAAGCTCAAAAATCAATATTTCAATAAATGTATTTTTCCAATAGGACTACCAGACGTACTACCAGCAAGGAGCCGGAGCCAGCACCTGTCAGGGAAATGGGATTCTAGGAGGTATGAAATGCTTTCACACCTATCTTTTTTTTATATGTAGATGTTGGCACTATTACTGACCACTTATTGAATAATATTAGTATTGGAAAGATTAGATAATGTTAGTATTTCGTAAATGTCGTTTATCAGTCTTTTTTTTTTTTTTTGAGGTCACATGCAATAATAGATAATAGATTTTAGAAGTAACAAAACAAGATTTCTACAAAATTTTGAACAACATAACTTGACTTTGTTTGCACAGTGATGTTGAGTGTTGGAGAAATTGTCACAAAGCTTTTGCTTTTCCAATTTTAGCTGCCCCAGGTATAAAGATTGTTCCAACTGCAACTGGAGTGGTGATCTCACAGACCCCACAGGTCTACCAACCACATATCATTGCGCAGCCTGCTGTTCAGGTAACATACACATTTTTGTTAACTATGTAATTACACTGTAGTACCATTAGTCAAATGCATTGTGCAACAATCTCTGAATAATCATTACATTAATTGCAGGCATTGTCACTTGCCCAGCAATTGGAGGCAAAGGCCCAGGCAGGACATTTTCCAGGCATTGAAGCTGTGTCTGTGCCTGTAGCTGCTGCCACTGTTACTGCTGCCAGCACATTAACAGCCTCAGGACAGACAACTGACACCAGCACTGGTATGAGAACACGAGATCTCTTAAAACCTGTCCTGTTGCAGTGAGACGTGCATAAAGAGAAAATCCTCATGGTGTCAATGTCATGTACATTATATTACTGTTTCTCTGGGAACAGCTTGAAACTCGAGACCCGGGGATTTGATTTTGCCTATAGTTTAAGAATAATATGCCGTTCCTAAATTTGATGAATATCAGATTGGGTACAAACTGATTCAAAGTGTTAACATTTACAAACAAGTTTGATATGATTGACAGACTATGAGAGTTGGAGCTTAAAACTCATGAGATCAAAAGGTTTCTGCCTTTACAGTGACTTAATTGGGGAAGGCTAGTGAAAGTTGGGGCCAGGACCACTTTGATTTGTCAGTAATATTGGTAATTAAAAAGTTTTTTTTAAAATTTTTTTTATATGCATGAACATGCATCACAAACACTCAACTTACAAGGCAGCAGTTTTATAACTCGCAAAATAGGTTTTTTACAGCAGTTGTTAATGATATTATGTTTTATAATTGACAGTTCTTCCTGATACGTCCACCTATCAGTATGATGAGTCCTCCGGTTATTATTATGATCCTCAAACTGGCCTCTACTATGACTCAAACACTCATGTAAGTAGTGCACAATCACCATGTGTGAGTCATGTCGGTGAGTGTGAGTGTTTTGATTATTTACATTGGTGTTTGTCTTTTCAGTATTATTACAACTCTCAGACCCAGCAGTATCTGTACTGGGACAGTGAGAAGCAGACATACGTACCTGCTGCAACCGACACAAATGCTGGACAAAGTGATAACCCAAGTGGCTTTGCAGCAGGCAGCAAAGAAGGCAAGGAGAAAAAGGAAAAGCCCAAAAGCAAGACTGCTCAGCAGGTATTGTGATGTGAATTCTATACATGTAGCTTCAACATCTATGTAGCCTTTTTTTATTTTGAGTTCCTTTTTTCTATATTAACATCATGTTCAAATCTGTTTGGACACTTTCAGATTGCTAAAGATATGGAGCGGTGGGCTAAAACTCTCAACAAGCAGAAAGAGAACTTCAAGAGTAGCTTTCAGCCCATTAGTCATGAAGAGAGGAAGGAGGCAGCAGCTGCGGATGCTGGCTACATACTCTTTGAAAAGAAGGTAATCCATCAGTAATCCACAAAGTTCAGAGACTGCATGTGTTGGATGTTATAAATTGGTTTATTGATTGATATTTATTTATTTAGCAAACAGGAGGTCTAGACAGACTGATGCCTGAGTTGCCAAGGGGCCCTGAGGAGGAGCCACCAATCAGCTCAGTCAGCACTTCCAAGGTGCGTGTTTTCAACAGTGTTATGGTCAAAATGATTTTTATAGCATTTTAACTATACAGTATGTACTGTTATATTCAGGGGTTATTTGTCAACAATGTTTACACCTGTCTTTGTTTATCCATGGTGGGGATAGTGTGGCCTTGTTGCGGCCTACAGTGGAGACAGTGACCCTGAGGAGGGGGTGGCAGAGCCTGATGGTGGTGAAGGAGGCCAGGATAAGCTGACAGACTGGACAAAGTTGGCCTGCTTGCTGTGTAGGAGACAGTTTCCCAACAAAGAGAGTCTACTTCGACATCAGCAGCTCTCTGACCTCCACAAGGTAACATTACACACATTGTCTTCAGACCAAAGTAGTGAAAGTGTCAGTTTATGAGACCATTAATTAATTGGGGTATTAATCTTGTCAATGGTATTCTCTAGAAAAACATGGAGGTTCTCCGAAGATCCAAAATGAGCGAAGCAGAGCTGGAAGAGTTGGAGAAAAGAGAGACTGAGGTTTGGTTCAAAACACAATAACCCAGTTGCTAATGAGTCATATTGCCTTGGTTAATGTGGCTGCATTTTAAAATTCAAAATGTTTCTTTATTCTTCTGGTGAATAGATGAAATACAGAGACAGGGCAGCTGAGAGGAGAGAAAAATATGGCATCCCTGAACCCCCAGCACCCAAAAAGAAGAAATTTAGCCAACCACCAGTCATGTAAGACACTTTTTGTTAAGTCACTGTTTAAAAAAAAAAAAAAAACCCCAAACATTTTAGACTGGTTGCAGGAATCTAGTTGTTCATTTTGTATGTTTGTAAATGCTTAAAATGGCCCTTTTTCTCCCTGTGCAGTAATTATGAACAGCCCACTAAAGACGGCCTTAATAGTGACAATATTGGGAACAAAATGCTGCAGGCCATGGGCTGGAAGGAGGGTAAAGGTCTCGGTCGCAACCAGCAAGGCATCACTACACCAATTGAGGTATTCAAACAATAACCTGGTGGTGTCGGGGTGTATCCAGTACCCATCGGCATCAATAACTGCATATATCTGTAAAGTACTCAAGTCTGTGGTTTTCATTCTCAGGCACAGTTGAGAACAAAGGGAGCTGGACTTGGCACTAAAGGCACCAACTACACGCTCTCTGCTTCAGACACGTACAAAGACGCAGTCCGCAAAGCCATGTTTGCTCGCTTCACTGAATTGGAATGAGTCGCTAGTCTAGAGCTCAAATGATTTATGGTCATGGTCTGCAAATGATTTGCTTCTTTTTGAGGTGGAGCTCCACTATGTCTGCTTCCACACTGACAAGTGAATTGGCATTAAAGGAAGATAAGTTCTTTTTTCACTCCATGTACGATAAATGATGATTATGCCTCTTGAAATAATGTTTAAACCAGACTGTAGAAAACATCTGTAATGGTGGCGTATTGAGACGGTGAATAATATAATTTATAAATTGTATATAGGCACAGTAAATTTACTTCTCTTGTTTACATATTTCTCATGTGTTAATGCCATTTTCTGTCAGCATGTTAAAAAGATTGTACAGTTTATACATAAGTCATCTGTTTGTACAGAAAATAAACAACATTAGTGATTTATGATGGTCTTTATCATATTTTATCAGCATTAGCAGAAATGGGGTTTTTAACAAGTTATGAAAGAATGAACAATGTTATGTAATCTAGACTGAAATTAGACCAGAAGGTGTAGAATCTCCATAGTTACAGGTCTCCATAGTTGGTGATTAAACAGCAAAAGGGGTCAAATAAAACTCACGGTCTACACTAGTGATGTTATATTGTAATTTTAACATTTTGCTTTAGTGGAAGAAATTTAAACTTGGTATTGCAATAATAAACTGGGGAATTGTGTGACACTACCACCATGTCCTGAACTTTGAAAAGCTATTGAACAAAACTAGTCTGAACCAAACGGTTTTTGTTTTGTTTGGTATTTTTAATGAAGAAAATGTCCCTGATAAATGAAAGTTTGGTTTGGACAAAATTCCTGATGGAATATGCAGTGGACCACCAAGACAGCTGATGGTAGAAAAAGATGCATTATGTGTGACCTCCAGATGGTTTTAGCCTGAAGGTTTTTCGAGTTGCTATGCATTTCCTGCTGAACAGTTGAAATGTTGCAGATTTATTATTTATTTTTTTGTATTTGACTGTAGAAGTCTCTTTTCCCTCATTCCGGCGCAAGAGACGGGCAAGGTCAACAATGGTAAAATGAACACCACCAGCTGAGGCATATTTTCATAGTGGCTAAAGAAGGGTTTTGTTTTTTTTGTTCTTATAAACCTAAAAGTACTTCTAACTCTGGCAAAGGTTCTTCTCTGTATGTTTGCATTCTGGTGCTTGATGTTTAAATGTCTCTGGAGCATCTTTTTTAGCGCCTCATTCAACACTGCTTTGCACTGCGCCAACGATTATGAATCCAAATGTATTTAGGCTCATATTTCCTCACCACACCCCTGGAGCGTTTACTGCTGCAGGGGTGTCACTTTTGTATCAAAAACTGATCAATTTTGAGTCACTCCATCCGAGGGAACTTCAGCCGACAGTGGTTAAACACGTTTGTCTTTACCTGGTGATGCTAAGTGTTTGGCTGGTGATATTCAAATGTAACTGGTCACTGAAAATATGCATTTTAATTAGACTTTTGTTGTAATGTAACAATAAGTAGCTTTGTAAATTACCAAAAAAAACAGGTTTTAATTTGATCTAATCATTTGGCAGTACCACTACCTCCACAGCCCACTAGATGGCACTCTGAGGCCCACCATTGGGAATGGTTGCACTAGAGGACACATAGCCATGTGCTGACTGGCATCCACCCTCCTATGGTGGCCTTCAGCAGGACACCAAATGTTTTCCAGCTCCATCTATTTGGTTGTTGACCTTGCACTCTAATTTTCTTGTGAAGTTGACACCAAAAATATATTTCCTCAGTGAGACAAATCAAGAACCAGATTCCATTAGTGTTACTGTCAGTCATTATAGAGAAATGGAGTGATTACATATCCTGGTTTTAGCACAGGCCTTTAGAGACCCATCCTGTGTTTGGCCTGGCCTCATTCGGACTCTTCATTTACTGGCTGATAGGCTTTCTTTGTCTTGTTTGAGCTTTCACTGTTGCAATGTCATGGTAAGCTGTAATACACCTTGAAAAGAGCTGCTTTTGGTGGCAGTGTGGTGGGCCAGCAACAGCAGTAACGGTGTCCTTAATGCACAGTGACAGAACCATAGAGGGTTGTTTTAAAGACACAGAAAATACCATGGGTCTCATATTGCATTATTTTATTATACAATGCCGTAACAAGGGGAGGCAGTACTGTTCCTGGATATCCCTGGGAAAATGTTTTACTTCTGTTTTGTATATTATGAAACATAAAATTAAGTGTTGTACTGTAAAGCTGCAAATCGTGTTAGTGCTCTCTCGTCTGTTCCTTTGAGGTACTTTTCTGCAAGAATACAGCAATCCACTGGTGTCTTTGCTGTTTATACTGATGAGCAGTGCAATGCAAGTACTGTATGTAATAATAATGATCTGTGTATGTAGATACAATCTTTTTGCTTTCTCAGAAGCATCCATCTGCAGCTTGAGAAAGATGAGGCATATCCCCCTCTCTATGAACGGGCTTACGTAATTCTTTAAAATAAACTGTCAAATTCACAAAGAACTTGGCATGTTCTGCTCATTGCTCTGCCAAATTTTGGCTGAGCTATAGTGTATAAGCTAGCAGGGAGCAGGAGTTCAGCGCAACATGTTTTATGGTATGGCCAACTGATTCCGCTAAATGTAATTTACAATGCGTTGCATTATGTAAGTAATGCCACCTGAGATCCCATCAGACAGCACCAGGGAAGTCATGACCAGAGTGAGGCAGTGGAGATCGATTACACGTTCTCCTTTTGTTCTATGAACGCTCTCTGTTCTTTGTAGACCGCCAAACACAACACTTGAAAACCCAGCTGTGCAGCAGAATAAGAAACAGTATATTCTGAAGCAATATGTAGTGCTGTGCTGTCTCTAGCCCCAGTTTGCACCTCATCATCATGGATCACCATTACGTTCAAGTCACTGTGCTAGGCATCAATTTTTTCTGAAAATTAAATAACTTGCGGGGGTTGATAATTCACAATGTATGAACACTGAAAAACCTTACCTGCTCTGAAGGTATTTCCTTAAACACTCTTCTAACTATCTGGATGAAAAAATAAGGCCATAGTATGTCCATGGTCTTTTTGTACAACACAAGAAATTATTAACATGTCGTTTTAATTAAATATCAAATAAAAGAAAGTAACATCAATAAAGACAAATAAAACTGATGATAAATTCTTTACATTTTGGTTCACATAGTAAATTAATACAATAATGTCATTTCTGGCTAACATCTTTCTTTGTATTAGGAAACTTGTTAGGAAATTTGTGAAAAGGGTCGTGTGCAGCAAACAGAATATAAGCTCTAAAGATTACTTTGGAACCGTCATAAATTATGTTAAACAACCCTATGAGTTTTTTACAGATTGCCTGGTATTTATGTTTCTTAGTTCTGTATAATGGTAAGACATGAGAGGCACAATCTGGGTCTATGCTGCCTCTATCAAATGACAGCAAGTGTGCTTTGCAATCTGGCCGTAAGAGTTTCACTGGTTCCCAGATATTTCACGTAGGGGTTGGTGGAAACCAAAAACAGAGCGAAGAGAAGAGAAAATAGTTGACTCCCATTTGTTAGGTGGAAACAGACATGGCTCCAAATGAAAGCTAATGTTGCTCTGTGTCTGCTGGATCTGTAAAAAAAGCAACCGTTTGCTAACAAGTTCGCTAATGCAACTTAAAAGTTGATAAAATGGCAGTGTTGTGTTTGCAGCTTGTTTACGCTGACCTCAGGTGACTAAAATATCAGCTGTTGCAGGTTAAAACTGTCTCTGAATCCTTCACTTGCCCAAGCAAAGAGTGGATTTAGATTGATAGACATTTTCATCTGAGTAACAAGACCAGCCGCCATTCCTGTTTATGGAGGAATTAATTAAACGAATTAGCAGCCCCTCTGGTATCAGTGTGATAGTTAATATCAGTGTTCTCACAATGACTTTGCTTCCAATGTCACGCCGTTAGTGTTGTCTCCGTCTGTCCGTTAGATGCAGAGTCCATCACCCTAAAAGGTCAGAAGAATAATGACACTGTCTATAAGGTCTGTTTTGTCACATTAAGCCTCTTCTGAACTATTCGGCGAAAATCACCCTGTTGATGGAGGCGTAAAATATTAGTATCCTCCAACTTAATTAAGCCAACATGGCCTCTAGAGGTCACTAGAAGGGCCACTTATCACCTGAATTTAAGGCTAGACCATCTGGCTTATTGGTGAACTTGTACTGGACACTTTAAGCCGTGATAACATTGTGAAACACATTGTAGCTGTGTCCATGTTGTGATCAGTGTGTGTTATGGGCTTAAATGTCATACTAATCTGGCTCCACTGTATTTTAGCTTTCAGTGTTTCCATTAACATGTTTACTGGTGGTCCTTTTTTTTGTATTTCAGTTTTTGTTTTTGTTTGTTACTTTATTTGTTTCATGTTCTTGTGCTGCTTATGTTCTGACTGCGTTTCCACACTGCTGGGCAATGAAGTTATATTCCATTGTGCTGCGATGTCTACGTGAGCACAGTTACATTTCAGGTGTAGATATCCCCAAGTTGGCGAACTCATGTCCGTAGCATGCCATAACTGTCATCAGAATAAATAATAATAATAATAATAATAATAATAACAAGACAAAAAACAACAGAAACGTAGACGTTGGTTCGGCTTGCTGTGCAGCTCTGCAATTAAAATCAATCAGTACATTAATGTATTACATGGCATTTGTCTGCCAGAGGCAAAGATGACCTCCTCACCTCTGTATTAGTTGTGTCATTAGTGAGCAGGATGCTCTGAACATTGCACACTCTTTCACAGGCTGCACCTGCTGAGATCAGCTGCTGGACCAGATACAACAAGGCAGAGAAAGAATCAAAGAAAGAAAGCCATATATGCTCCACCATCACTGTATGGAATGTGCTTGCGTGAATGAGGCAATGAACGATAACCCAGTGTGTTGTGGCAGTCGTACATTTCGCATAGTCACGTCATTAAATGTCTATTTAGTGTGACCCACACTCACTAGTGTGGCTTTTTACGCGTGTTCCCGCGGTGTTGTGCGTCTGTAGTGACATTTGTGTGCAATTCATTCATTCACGCCAAAGACTGGACTCTAGAGTCACCAACCAGTGTTGCTGCCGCGGGCTGTGATTTTCCTTGTATTTCCCTCAATTACTACGAGACCAAGTGGTGAAACCTACAGCCAACAGCGCGGCTATAGGTGTGTGTGTGTGTGTGTGTGTGTGTGTGAGAGAGAGAGAGAGAGAGAGAGGGGGGGCAAAGGAGGCGGGCCTAATGCGACCCCCACAGTTGGGCTTCAGTAGGTTTTACAATGCCGAGAATTTCTTAAAGCGCATTTTGTAGCTGCCGGAGAGAGCGACGGTCCGAATGTGCGTAAAAAGCCACGAGTGTAGACACCCTCCTACCTAACACCTTCACTGAGGGAGGGAGAGACCCAGCAGAGATAATCACGTTTATTCCCACTCATCAGAGGAATTAACTAGAAAGCTTCGTGGCAACAACCTTTTTGGTAAGACTGAACAGATGTGATATGCCTGTCTTTAAACTGAAAAAGAAAAAAAAAGAGAGAGAGATGATGTTGTTGTGTTTGATATGATGTTTGTATTTAAGCGGTTTTACCGAAGCGTTGAGGTTTGTGAAGTAGTTTTTTAAAACAGTGGATGACTTTTTTTTTTTTTCCTTCTTCTTCAATCAAATAGGGATATTGTAGCCCGGGGGGGGGGATATTTGTAGCCTGTGTGATCACCTGGCGCACAATACTGGGACGAGAGGCTTTGTTTCCCATTTGGTGGGTGATCAATAAGGAGAGAATGGGATGTTTGGCCCTCCTGCAGGGAGCGCCAAGTCCAGATGTCACGACCATGTGCCCCGAGGAGCCAGTGACAGATTGTTGTCCATCTTTTTTTGTCTGCGCGACTCACGTTGCACGTTGGATCTTTCTCAAATGACCCACTCGTTGGATCCCCCTGAGAGTTAAAGTCGCCTTGTCGACTAACAGCTGGATGCAGGGCTTTAGTCTACGTGACCAGCGTGTGACGCCAAAGCAGACATTAGTTTGGTCCAAGTGTTTCGCAATGTCTCCTAGAGTCAGGTTGATGTGTGTTGGATCAAACTTAACCGACATACGTTTTGTGACGCCAATTTCTCGGTAGCCTGCGTCATATAAAACACAAATCTCTATGTGAAACATAGTTTACTCAGCCCGCACTTGAATGTGTTGCTGGATGTGTCCAAGCCACATGGCATCGAGCAAACGCAAAGGCAGTTTCCTTTTCCTCCTGCCACCAAAACCACATCCGACCGAAATAAGCTTTTTCTAAATAATGGCACCACACAGCAAAAACACAATCAGCCTCAAGACATGAGCGACATAAAACCGGTCGCTTTAACAACCAGCTGCAGCCTTTTAAAGCACTTTGTTTTTGTTATTGGAGGCTAAATATAGGTGATATGCGGAGGAAGAGCGCCCCGTGTGGGAAGTGTAACGCTGCACCTTATCGCTCTTTGCTGACTGGGCCTATAACATGAGATATGGTGGTATTATTGTGTGGCGTGCGTGACGACAAATGTTAACTTTCCCTCCCACATTTCTTATTCGCGAGTACGTGCGAGACTACGGTGGCCGCGGAGGCCAAGGCGACACAGCGTTTCACAAAACCCAACGAAATTTGACAGAACATTAACGCTTCACAAAGCGCAACGACGTTCATTGGCATTTCAGAGGCGACGCTTCTTGTTTGATTGGACCGAAGCCAAGTCAATCAAGCGTTTACTCAACGGATGTGTCTGATTGGATCACGAGGAGGGACGCGCTAAACTCTACGCTGCTGTGATTGGCTGCTTCGCGGTTAGGCGTGCTTAAAGGCCAGTCCAGGCAAAAGAATCGCGACGAGACGAAAATCGTCGCAGAGCGCTGCGGTGAAAAGTTGCAGCGGTGTGAAGTGGCCGGCTGGTGGCGCCGCCTGTTTCAACAGCCAATCAGCTCGCAGCGAAGCCACCCGGCCACCTCGACCCCCCTCGGTTTTTTATGTTTTCGCAACGTTTATCGATAGATTATTAGAAATGCAACTGTAGCAGGCAACTCACGACCGCTATCCCCAGTCACATAAAAAAAAAAAAAAAAACAACAACCTGGAAATGTAGAACGGAAGTACAGAGAGTTGCTATGGAAACGTCGCAGACCGGCGCATGGCAAGTAGCTGTAGTAGAAGACGTCACTTGGTTCGTGGTTGCAAATAGAACCTTCGGCCCTCTAAGTTTGATTTGGTCTAATGACAAACAGGACGTGCTGTCCCTCCCTCTCCGCGACCTGAAATGGCGAAATGTCTCATGAAACGTTGTTGTGTT
Organism: Gadopsis marmoratus; assembly: GCA_036023855.1. NCBI lineage: Eukaryota > Metazoa > Chordata > Actinopteri > Centrarchiformes > Percichthyidae > Gadopsis > Gadopsis marmoratus. Next base: position 24,932 of record JAVQJF010116569.1, read on the forward strand.
TTGTGAAATCGCCACCACGGAATTACAGGGTTCTGAGCGATTTTGAGACACTGGGCTTCAAAGTTTTTGCATTCCCACTAGCAGAGAGCGAGGAAGGCCTTTTAAGTCTAGAAATGCACACAACTTAAAACATCTCACACAATGTTAATACGTTATCACAGAATAAGAATATGTGAATATCTCAATTTTGACAAAAATATCAGAGAGAACCGTATAAGTCGTAGTGTTTTGACCTTCAGGGCCACCGTAAGAGAGTTCTTCTGTGACCTAAATGTTGATGGGGATGTGGGAAATGTGTATTTGCAGTTTTCTTTGAGCGACATACATAAAATGAATGTGGGCCTGTGATTTGTGTCCCCTGCTGTTTCTTGTCTCGTTTCTCGTGTTGAATCCGATCTGCTATTGCAGATGACAACATGACATGTACTGCATGTTAACTTTTAGAGCTGAAACGATTAGTTGATTAATGGACAACTGACCGAAAATGAATCAACTTGTCATATATTTTTTTTACAATCGATTCATAAATAGATTTTTGTTGTCTTATATGGCGTTTAGGGTTTAGGACTTTTGGTCAGACAAAAATCTAAATTTGAGGATGACGCTTTGGACTCAGAAATAGTTATTGCCATGCCACAATTTTATAGACATTTTATTGACCAGAAGATGAATCCCTAAATCAAGCAAATAATTCTATGCTAACGGTCCATGCTAGAATGTTATTCTCCTGCAAAATATTCTGCAGTTACTCCCTGTTTCCACATTTATGATAATGTTAATGATAGTACTTAAAGTTTAGACATTTTGAGTATGGTCTAACTCATGACCTTTCAGACTTCGGAGTAGGAGGGTTCAGGATGCTGCAGTGTTTTTGGATCAGCATCATGTTTCTTGTTACTATGCTGAAGGTTGGAAAAGCTTACAAGTGTGTTGCATGTTGCTAATTTCAATCTTTGCCTGAATTGGAAAGCGGTGGGCCTGGAAATGGGAATATTCCTGTGCAACAACTGTTAAGCTGGTGTGAAACAAAGCATTAAGGCACTTAGTTGCTTGAACGCAGGTGTTGAGTGGTCATCATTGAAAACTGTGGTTGTACTGGTGAAAACATGTAACTCTTTAAGTGCGAGGCATTTTACAAAATTTAGAGTTAAATTAGGAAAAAGATTGTGAAATACCAACCATATTAAGACTGAAAAGCTTTAACAGACTCGGGGATACAGATACACCATTGAGAGAACTCCTGTCTGTGTATTCAGGGTGGTGTGGGTGAGGAGGTATGTTTTTGACTTTGGCCCCTACCTAAACACTAACACCGTATATGGGTTTTCCTGCTGGGTTCATCACAGTGGAAAATGCTCAGATAAGCCTGGCTGTGGTCAGTGAACTCATCATGTGCAGTGCTCAGGGTGGCTGAGAGTTTTAGGAGGAGCTGGACAGGTGCGTGGAGGCCGATGTTTTATCCATGTGAGAAGCAGCCAGCTGAGATCTTCGGTCACACTGAAGGGACCTGTGAATATCTGCGTTTGAGTTAGCCTATAGTGTTAACTGGCAGACACTCCAGAGGTTATTATTATCTTTGTCATGGGGATAGTCTGTGGGGTTGAACCTGATATTATGTGCCGTTGTCTATTTATATTGAAGTCACTGGAAAGTCATTGTCCTCTGTTGATATTGTGCAGTATATTCAAATGGATAAAATGCATATATTTAAGTAGAGAACAGTTATTTTGGTCTAATCCACTGAGAGTTCTTAGTATAAATTAAATGTCCCCTGCAGTCCCTTTGATCTTAAACTGAAATGTGTTTATTTTGTGGCTCTCACTTTGGGGTTTTCTGTAGCTTAATGGGTAGAAAATGGCGCCAACACTCCCATGAGTTTGTTCCGTCTGGAACAATCAGTGCCAAAATAATATGCTCTCACGTTAATATATGCTGCCTAACAATTTCCACCGAGAGCCATATGTAGTTGTATTTGAAGACTCACAGGAAATAAATCCCCACATACTTACCAATATATAAACTCTAGCATATACTGAATGTCAGCAGTTAACCGATATACAGTATATGTAAACCAGCCTCTGCTGTATAAGATGATATACAGCTCTCTTAAAAACTTGTCTTGATTTGGGATGTGAAAGCAAAAACATCCAATGTTCAAGCTTTGAACTGAAACGATACAAAATACAAAAGACAGCAACTGACCATAAATCTCTAAACCTGATTTTTTTTGGCTACTTGTGGGCAACAGAAACAAGCTGTAAACACAACACTGACATATTATCACCTTTCACGTTCATATGGCGAACCTGTTAGCTAACAGCTGCTTATTAACACATCCAGCAGGTGCTGAGCAGCATCAGCATTCATTTAGAGCCGTGTTTGTATTCACCTGGCAAATAAAAGTCCAGTATTCACTGCCCTTATAGCTATGTTCTATATTAATATCTGGCTCTTTAGCTGCTATATGCTCCACCATGGTCACCAGCTAGTTGCCAACTTTGTCTGCCTGCTGTTTGGTGCTGAGCAGGTAGTGTGCAGTGTGTTTATCAGAGCATTGTCACCGAGAACAGATGCTTGCTGCGATCTGTTACAACACTTGTTTGATTCTTGTATTTACATCCAATCACACGTGTTCAAACTTTTTAACATTTCGCAACAACAGAAAAACTTTCCAACAAAACAACTCGCTGCCACTTATTGCTAATGGCCGACACTCCAATAATATCCTATTTGGTATTTTAAATCAAGCTATCTATCATTGTGATGTTGATGTTGATGGTGAAATTCTCTTCAAAACTGTAATCTGAACACGGCAGAAACGAATGTGCAGTCTGGTACTGGGTCAGTACAAGCTGCACCTAAACAAAAACTTGGCAGTCTAAAAGTTGTTTTAGATTTAATTTAGAATATATGTTGTTGTGCAATTATTAACAACAGTAACATATGAAAACAAGCTAATTTAAAATCATATAAATCTATAAATGTAGCATTTAGGATTGTGTTGACACATTAAGACGGACGTGTGCTCAGGATGTAAGGTGTACGTATGCCTGCCTGGACTGTAATTACCCCTGTACCTCCTGCTGCCAGCTGCTGGTTACCAAGCTATGTCTTGTTTGGTTTTTAAGAAAAATGTTTTTTGTGTGTTGTGTTTTCTTTTACTTTCTTGTTGTGGCTATCGTTCCCATTAGCTATAATATTTTACCCGCCATCTTCATTGTTGAAACTACAGACACCATAATGGCATTATCAACCTCTAGATAAGTCCACTTTAATTCAGTAAACCTGCTATTTGGAAGTGGAAACAAAAGTGAAGGATATAGCTCAAAGTGCCTGTTGTAATTGTCCAGTGCATTTCAGAGCCCCGTCCTCTCTACTTCATTTTTATGGTCAGGGGATGGACAAAATACCTGGAACACACAAAATAATGCCGTCCATTTGCATTACCAGCCTGCCGATGCAGTGTCATTACAAGATTCGCCTCCTGTATTACATGCGTAGTGCTTATGGTCCCCTGAGCTAAAACGAAAGGCCCAGAGGATCTGTGCCAACTTTTAACTTTTAACCACTTCCGCCGAATTTGAAGACATGCCCATGCTCAGCTACACTGGTCAAATTCAGTCAGTCATTACTTTAAAAAATATGTTTGGAGACTTTTGCACATTGGTTATTCGCTAAGTTGATCATAAGAAAAAACTAATTGGTGCGTTTGCTTCTGTTATTTGTTTTATCAAATGTTAGGGGTCCGACACACCCGCCACCAGGGTGCATGCCTGGATTAGTATAACAGTAGGAGGATTGTCAGGCTGTTTGATGTCGCACCGCAAATAAAAAGATGAGATTAATACTCTCAGCTAAATCCTTGTGCCATATACATACTGTACATACAGCATATTAGATCTTGCCGTTTGCACTCTTTCTTTTTATGATCCCTTTAATGATTCAGTCAGTCTGTGTGCAAGAAGGAGTCAGACGCATGAGGCGAGAGGAGACAGAGAGGGTTCAGTGGGCTGAGATGATATTTTATTAAACTTTCTGTCAACTTCTGTTGTATTGGATATCACCTGTCTGGCAACCAGTAGTTCCCACTCCCTCTTTTTGTTCCCACCATTATCAGAGCATCTTGTGACATACCAATCCGTTAGTATGTACCAGGTATGACAGGTATGTAATATATGAAGGAGGATACATTGGTTTCTGATAAATGTTTGTGTTGAAAAGTCAGGGGAAATGCTGATCACTCGAAAAGCATCTGAACTGAGCGCTGTGCTAAAGTCATTTCAGTGCACGTAAACCTTTAGACCTTCTACAAGATTTATATAGATGAATTTTGCAGGTTGGGTTTCTTTCTTCTGATATGTCACGTTTTGGTCTTATCCCTACATATTATACTTACATTCTTTTTATTTGTCTTATAGATTGCAGAGGGTTTCATATATGTACACAGCGCACAGAGTGGAGACCCAGTTGGCCGAAATTTACAACATAAAGGTTTAATGTGTAACCTTAATTAACGGTGGTAATGAGGCATACAGATTGAATTGTATTGTATAAAAAGATTGAAAGTGCTATTTTTCCTCTGGCTTAAGAGCTGACTATAGTGTGTGTGTGTGTGTGTTCTGTCATGCGTTCTACTGCTTGGATACTTAAGTAGGAGGTGGTGCAGAATGCTAATGTCTTTATTTGCATGAATGTCACCTAGAGGATGAAAGTAACATAATCGTGCTGCCAAGGATATAAGGAATACATTCATAATAAAATACATTTTTGTTCAATCTACTACTATTCTAATATGTCTTGAAGATGTGGTTTGTTGACCATACAGGATGTGAAGAACCCTGTAGGATGTATCATTGTTTGACAGCCATGTTTGACAATAAAGACCTTAGGGTCCTGTATTATAGTATTATTATTATTATTGCTGTCGAAATCCAATTTTTATGGTTACGTTTGTGTACTGAGATGTGAATTAAAGAGTACTACTTTCCGTCAGAATTATTTAGCATTGTATAATGAATTACATATAAGGATAACTTCATGGCAACTCCAACCATACTCCTGTTTTTTCTGCAGAAAGACGACATAGAAACAACAAAATGTTTGCTAAAAGAAAGAAAGAATCCGTTCTTGTTACACACCTCACAATTCAGTGGCCAAGAATTTTGTTCATTTCAGCTATTAAAAGTTGTTTGGAGCGTTGACAAGAGTTGTAGTTCATGAGAAAGTCACCATAATAAAAGCAATCTCTTCAGCCCGCCTTGCCACACAGTAGAGTATGTGATTCAGGTGCTGGCCAATATCGCAGGACATGAGCATGTGTTCCTCTGTCCCCAGGAGGCACGTGGCTGCGATGAGCTGGTGCTGCCAGGCGCGGTTGGCTGAACCTCGTGCTTGTTCCTGATACACCACCACATGGGCATCTCCTCATCTACATGTGCTCTCCCACTGCCCCCCTCCCCCACACTTGTCCCGTGCCTGCCCTGTTTTATGTCCAACTGTCACAAGAAGAGATAGGAAGTAATTGTGGAGTATGCTGCTATTTAAAAAAAATAATAATAATTTGATTTCACATGTAGCCATTCCCTCACATCAACATTGAACAGAGGGAAAAAATCAAACAGCTAATTATTATTTACCCTCCCACCTGTTCAAATATTTCAAATGTCGAATTAGTCCAGTATCTCAGACTGGGACTTTTCACTCTTAGCCCCGTTCAGGGCCAATTTTTTACCACCAAAAGTCACCGTGGGCTGCAGTAGAGTGTACGGTGACCCTCCAGGTGAAGAAGAAGATATGCTAATAGGGCATTTTCTCAGATGGACAGAGATCAGTATTCAATATCAGTAAAGAGATGAGCAATCTTCACATCTTATTTCATGCATTTTATCCATATAGAAACAGCACGTTGCTTTCCGAAAAAGTATATTTTGTTCTTGAATAGAACATGTGAAAGCTTTTGTGGCTTGGAAGCTTTTAACCTCTTGATCATTTGAAGTCAGCAGGAGAGTCACAAATATGTGGGCGGAGAGGTAGAGCAGCAGAAGCAAAATCAAGCATTATTTTTATTTACAACCTTTCCACTCCCACAAGCAATGAATTAATGTTCCTTCTTTTGAACCACAGATTGTACCAAGTAGCTGGGTTGTGGAGCAAAAAATGGTATGCATATGTGCATAATCCATTTAGTCCAGGGCCTTGAGTATCATATCGCCTGCCAGTCTTCCCCTGACATATTAACATTTATACTGCTACATTGAGCTCATCTTTTGTTTTTTTAAAATTTATCCATAATTAAATTAGGATATCTTCACAATGACCCAAACAGCTTTAAAGATCTGCAAACACCTTTCTTTAGAAAAAAACCTGTTCAGTCCTTTCACATAAGGAACTGTATACTGGCAGCACAACAACCGCTTCATAAACCACATCTGTCGAGAATTTAACAAACTGTCTTCTTCATCTTGAGCGACATGTTTATAGACGCACATATGTCTAAACTGTCCAGCTTGCCGTTCACCCATCACTAGCTAAAATTACACTGCAGAAATAGTACCGGCAATGTGCCTGTGTAAAGAACGCAGTTTGCATACCTGATCGCAGACTTGAGATCACTCACGTGGTAGTTGGCCTGGATTTACCTGATACTTTTACTGAGAACTGCAACAGATTGATGTGGGCTCACGGGTCTTTTTCACACGTATTAAAAGCCCAGAGAACACCTGGTAAAGCTTTATTTTATGGAACTGTAATTTCCCCAATAGTTTCCAATGGAAGTTACCCGGAAATAACTATGCTATCTGGTATTAAATATAAGTAAACTAGGAATTTTCTTGAAAGAATAGCTTAATTCAAACTCGAGTAAAAACAAATTCATTATCAATTCATTATCGGAAACTTAATACTCCATATTTGTTCAGTTGCATGCTTGCCTGCAGACAAATTTCACATTTTTGCATGTTTAGCTGGTCCACCGCGCACTGACTAAAATACTAACTGGCTTACACTGGCAAATTATTGTAATTAATTAATTCTACCAAATAAGCAGTGTCTCTATTTTCCAGATGATGACTATCAAATTACATATTTCTTTCCAGGAAGCTTCATGGATATTGTTTGAAAATTGCCAATTTGCTGTGGATACTCAGAAAGCCTTCACTAACGTCACAACATTTCTATTTGAAGTGTAGGAAACGTTTTGGACCTGTTCTGACTGAGGGCAGTGAGCAAACATGTCAAATAGAAACACCCATTTGATACATAAGATATGCAAGACCTTACATGAATACAGTTTTATCAGCAAAAGAAGGCGGCGGCTTTGAGTGTGATTTGGCTTTTCCACCTGTTCAAAGACAAATGTTTTTTTTTAATCATGTTTCAGGCTCATGTTAGGATTTAGGTTGTTCTTTGATTTCCTGTGCTAAATACATGTGTGTCGCAGTTCAGCTTTTACGTCCTCTGTCTGTCTTTAACGACCACTGCCTTTGCAAAACTGTGGTATTACTCACTGGCGAGTAAAATTCACGCTATGTATAAAGTAAAAAAACAAACACCTGAAAATATTAAATGCACTGACACCATGCAATGAAAAAAATGCCATGCCAGAGACGATTTAGCTTGTATTAGCAACCATTCACCACCTTTGACAGAAATGAAGAATAACGGTATCTGACATGACATCTATGTATGAGGATGTGAGAAGATTCATTTAAAATGACACACACATCACATTTCTTCCTCTCTGTCTCTCATTATCAAAGCCGGGTGTTGCAAGAGAAAGTATTGACATTAGGGAGTTATACGTTTGTGGCTATGGGACACGTTAACTTTGGTCAAATAAAATGACTCACTAGATAAGGCAATGGGAGGTCTCACTGAGGTTAGATGATTTTTTTTATTAGGTTTAAATCTTAAATGTTTTGTTGGGGGAAATTATTCATTTTGTTGGCCTCTATGCCTGATAATTGTGTTTAGTGTGTTATTTTATTCCTAGCTGCAGTGGCATGGTATCAAAGTCCCGCTTTAACGGTACAGTCTGAATGGCAGTAGCAGTGACGTTCCGGCTGAGAGGAACACAATTGAGCTGCTATACAGTGGAAGCAGCTAACAACACACCATTGTCTCTCTGAGTTCACACTGTGAAATAGAGAAGTTGATTCATTTGTGCCACTGGGGTCATGGGAGGCAATGGCAGGTTATTAAGAGTTCATAATTAATAATATTAAAATGGGAATCTTAATGTGAGTAAAGGGAATTGTCCCAACGAGGTCGTAACAGCTTGCCAGTGATATACCTCCTCCTCTTCAAACCAGGATTACAGAAAACCCCACGTTCCTTAAGGAAAAAAATGGTTTCAATACGTATAATTATAGTACTACAGTAATAACTGTTTTGCAAAGTGCTTTCTCAGTAATTTCTTGTCGTGGGTGATTTGGCATTTTGTTTAATGACATTGTGCTCATAGTCTTCTTAAAGACCACTGTGTCATTGCGTGGGATCTGAGCAGTAGCACTGAGAATCTGCAGGCTACACTAAAGAGATGAGCAAACAAAAGTAACAAAAAAAAGAAAAAACCTCAAATAGCCCTTGACCTTTGACCGTGTGGCCTGGACTTGTTTGCCTTGCTCAGTACTGAAGTTCTGGAAAAGCACAGAAATGTGCCCTGTTTTCCAGCATTTTATCTCACCCTGTGATCATTTACAGCTATGTACTGCTGGTGTATATAATACAGAGGTTTCGGTGAACAGCTTGAATGAGCGAGTGAACGAGGTCAAGTCTTGGGTTTTGGAAGCCACTGTGTCAACAGTAGAGCTGAGTCATCGCTACGCACTTTATAGAAATCTGCAGAGTCAGAGCATTAACACAAGAACTATTCTGCTTGAGTTTATAGACGATAACGCTACTGTTTGAAATTGAAAATTTAAAGGCAATTACAGTCAACAAGAAAATCATATGTAAAGAAAAAAACACACCAAACTGTGAACCAACATTATGTTATCCCTACAACACTAAAAATGCAGTTTTTGATCCATAAATCCTCTATTAAAAGTATTTTAAAATCTTCATTAAATATTCATTCTCATAGTATTTTGAAATAACAAAATTGCTAGGTAATATTTATTAACACTGAAAAACTCAACTAATCTGCCTAATCTGCCACATCAGGACTGTGTGAGTGTGATTTGATCAGATTTGATTGACAGTGGTGTGGAAACATAAGCATACAACCACGCAGGATATTGCTAAATCCTGATTGGTCCATGGAAATTCATGACACCAGCTTTTTCCAACTCGGCCCCACCCACTTCAAACTGGTCAGAAGAGCAGAGACAAAACAAAAGATATGAAAATCTTTTAGCTGTTTAAACAGAACCCACCGTCGACTGCAACGAGAAGCTGACTAAGATGTTACCAGGGCCTTTAAACAAAAGTGTGGTGTACATTTTCAGTGACGTGTGCATTTAGTTCATGGAATAATATATCTTGATAAACAAACCCACACACCCGTATTTGATTTGTGTACTTACTCCCTCTGCCCTAGTTATTCAAGATATTGAGTGACTTGAAAGGATCATCTTCGCTGAACACATACAAGATAAAAAGATCTGTTCCAACTTGGATGATGAACCCGTCTCAGTCAGAGATGAACATCTTATCCAACGGAAAAGGTCATGACCTCGGAGATGACGTGGGCGTCGCAATGAAGACGTTGCTAGAGGATGATCAGTGAGTATAGTTCCTTTAACGTAAATTCATATGAATGGCTGCCCTTTGTCGTTTACATACTGGTAATGCCATTTTAACACAGCATGTGTCAAGCACTTTTTATACTGAGTCATTTTGTCTTTCTGTATTAGTTGTACCTTTGTGAAAACCACATCCTGCATTATTTAAGTTAACGGAAAAAAAAGCTAAAAACAGACTTTTGAACAGTTTGATTTACACACATCTACCTTTGTCCCTGAGATAAGAGTTTCTCATTATTGATGACCAGGATAACGTTGTGAGCAACATACAGTATGACTAACTTAATGCACAATCTTCACTTTTTAAAAAATGCATGTTTGCCTTGTTTTGTGCCCGCTGCAACTGGTGGATCCTTATACAGAAATGGCACTCAAACAGTCAGGTATGTTGTTTAGATATTTATATGAAGGGTTTTTCAACTGCATATTGGTTTTTTATGCATATAATAACGCTTTTTTAACTATACTAATACTAATAAAATTTTAACTATTGTCTACGGCAGATATGTGCACAATTAACAGTCATAAATGTGCCCCATAGATTTGATGATCCTGATGGAGGACTGGAGAATGAGGAATTCTTGCCCACTGCAGAGGGAAAGAAACCTATACGCTTCACAGATGCAAGTTTAAAAGCTTGACTTTACAGGCACAAATCAACAGAAAGAGCATTATGTTTTTTGTTGAAATAAATTGGAGATTTATTGAATGCTTTTTGACCATCCTCAGTTTGAAGGAAAGACCTCTTTTGGAATGTCTGTCTTCAACCTGGGTAATGCCATTATGGGCAGTGGAATCCTGGGATTGGCCTATGCCATGGCCAACACTGGCATACTCCTCTTCTTGTGAGTGAATAAGTATATTTATCTGTCTAGAATATATAAAGTAGAATCTACACACTTAACAAACACAGGCAAAATCACTTATGTTAATGGTTGCAGTGTTGAATTGTTGTGAGTTTCTAAACCTGTACCTGTACCTATAGCTATGCTGCTCCACTGAAGGGTGGAGTCTGTTAAATAGGTGAATCCGCTTGAAAGCACAATGGGGTCCTGAGACTCTCTAATGTACTCTTTGAGGGATTACAGCTAAGGAGTGGGCTGCTTTAGTGGTGCGATTAAGGACCAGGGTGGTGCTGATTACTTACAGAAGTGATTTAGTGTCTGTCATGATATCTTGTAACATATCAGGTCCCATGATTTGCTATTTTTTTCAGTCTCCCGTCCCGCCCTTGTTGCAACATACAGACCCCAGAAAGGCCATAGCCTGGAATAACCGAACCCCCAGACCCTGTGTTAGGCATCTGGATTGTTCATTGACCTCCTGCTGCTCCTCGCAGAATGCTGTCAGACCATGATCCTGGTTGTCTTGGATTTGTATCCTGTGTGGACTGGGAGAGAGAGCGGCCTCAGCATTAGCCTAAAATGTGGAAATAAGAAGTCAATTCAGTGCTAGAGCTATCAAAGAGTAGCTCCTCTAATGAAGGCTAAGGACGCTGTAGGTCATATTCCTATTGGTAATTGGGTCTGTGGTTTTATAACTAAATATAGTTGGTGACTGGTTTGATGTAACTGGATCACTGGTCTGTCGCAACTAACAGATGTTACCGGACGGTCCTCAGTATCATGACAACTTATGCCAAAGATACCATAAACATCACTTGCATATCAAATCCAATCAAAACAATAATTGTTAGGCCAACACACAGGAACGCATCATGCCTGTTATAAGAAGCACTAAACATAGAATCGTAAGTTACAGAAAACTGTAGGTTTGGATGAGTCATCATCAGATGTAGGTGAAAGGGTATACTCCTACAGCAACAACGTGAACATGAACATTAATATTATATTATATTATATTTTTATCGTGCTGTAGAGAGAAGTTTGTAATTAGGAGTTAATACCAAACACAGTTATTGATGGGCTCTTTGCAGGCAGTGGTGCATTTGGAGTGACTGTTCTCCTGTTGACGATTCTGTGATGATACAGTGTCTCACCAACGTGCTCGGGTTGATTGATTTGTCTAGAAGATGTGCATAATGTTTAGCTGTGGCAAAGGTTCAAGACTACCAATGGTGTTGGCAATTTTATTTTGATATAAAGATTATCAACCAACATTAATTTATTTAATACCAGTTTCAGTAACTTTAGGATGTAACATCACTCTTGATGGAAAAGAATTGGCAAATAAACATGATTCTTATTGAGACAGTCAGTATTACAACATCCGAGGTTACTACATAGGTGTTTATTTGAATCTTCAGTTTCATTTTCTATTCTATCCTTATAACCTATTTTCATTATACTCTATCTCACTGTGATGTTTCATTGCTTCGAGCATAAAATGCAATCTGCTTTTTTAAAATCTGTTTAATCCCTGATTTCTATGGGAAAAAAAGAAAGTGGCTCTTTTAAAGGCACCAGGCCAGAGGTATTTAAAAAGCTTAATTCCTACAAAGCAAACAAATTAGCTTTTGAGGCTCATGAGTCTAAGTATTTATATATTACTTCAAATGAAACGCGCTTGTGGGCGTGTAACAGTGAAGTAAGTGAAATAAGTCCATAAATACAATTGAAAAAAATCAAGCATTGATACAAGCTTCCTAGTACATAGAATTGTTATTTTGACACAAGCTTTAGAGTAAATATATTAAGAATCCCTTCAAAATCCTACCCTACAGTCACTAATGCGTTTTTAATTACAACACGTTCAAATGTCTTTGTTGCGATTGGTCCTTGCTGCCAAGCTTGTTTCCCTCATTGTGGCTCTGGTGGAGATCACAGCCAGTAGAGTCAAGAGATCCCTTGATCCACCGGCAGAAATAGACATCCTCATTCCTCGTCAGCATATCTCCAGTGAGACACAGAAATAGAGCAGGCATGAAAATCCTGGTGGCTTGCTGAATATTTCACCAGGGTGTCAGGATCCAGAGGAGGATATTTCTTCATTTTAGATAAGGCATCACACCGCATGTGATATTTCCAAAATATACAAAGCAGACCTGTAAAATAAATGCTTGTTTGTTAGTTGAAGGAGGTTGGACAGTTTTCACGGCCTTTGCAATGCTGCCAGTGACTGTTCAGGGGAATCTGAAGGCCTCGGCCTCCATCCCTTTTCTTATGGAACTGGGCCAGAGGTGAAGACTCTCACTTTGGTTGTGGCTACAAGAAATACGGCGTGTACAGAAATGCTGGGAAAAGGTCTGAGAAAGGTGATGGATCTGGAATTGACCGCTGACCCATTAGGATTGTTGACCTGAGAGTCCTGTGCTGATGTGGACTCTGTAGTAGGACCACTGCAACAAAAGGGTTGTGGAATATATTGCTTTCATCCATGTGTAGGCCTGTTATCAATGGAGAACATTTCTATTCTATTATAAAAGAGAGACGTAGTTATTTCAAGAATGCCTCATGTTGTTTCATGCTGAATATTTGTTTAAACTGTATTGTGTTGCAATAAAACAATTTTGAAGCAATGAAGCTTTGAAATATCACGCAATGGAAGGAGAGTGATGTTAGTGCCACCACTGCAATTCAAGTTCCCAGCCTTAATGAAAAGGTGTTGTCCCTCATTAATACATAAAGTCAGATGAAACAATAAATTGCGCTGATAGGTTATATCAGATATTGGTGGAACATGCACAACACATCATGACTTAATGCAAATGGGTTGAATTTGTAATATAAAGTTGACATATATAGAGGTATAACAGGACGTCCCCTTCTATATTGTGTCACAGGTTTCTTCTGACTGCAGTAGCAGCCTTGTCATGTTACTCCATTCATCTGCTGCTCAAATCCTCTGGCATTGTGGGTAAGAATTGTGTCATGCGTCGGCCTATTGTAAAGAAATAGAATTGTGTCACTATAAATTATATTGTATATTATCAAAATGATATGCAGACTTAACAGTTCTGCTAATTCTGGATACCAGATTAAACGGAGACATCTGATCCAGTTAAACTGGTTAAGGACCAATTAGTCAAAATTAGAAACCATGCTTGACTTCAGGAAAATTAATCTTAAAAAGGACATGGATTAGAAGTTAAAAGGGAATTTGAGCCTGACTGCTTCAAACACTCATGTTATAGCAGTAAGTTTGCCAAAAGCAATTAAATTGTTGTTTTCATGCCAGAACGATTAGTATTAGAAGGATTTGGTTTACAGTTCACTGAACTTCTCTAATGGCTTAGACTGATTATAAGAAGGACATTTGATGAATTTGTTCATTTGTGGCTGGTAAAGTTTATAATATCCAGACAAATATTAAAACTGTGAAAATTACAAATGGCTCACACACCAATCACAGATTCACCTTTCTTATTATTTTATTGTTTTGCTCAGAGTGGCGTCTCAACGAACATAACGAAGTGAATTTTATTCTTCGTAATCTGCTTACAGGAATTCGAGCTTATGAACAGCTGGGGTACAGGGCCTTTGGCACTCCTGGAAAAATGGCTGCTGGCATAGCAATCACCCTACAGAACATCGGAGGTGAGGAGCCAGTCTGACTTAGTGATTAATGTGTTCGCAAATATGTCGACTGTTTGCAAACTCCCTGTAGCAGAAAACATGAATTATACACCATTACGTGGCTTAGAGTGTATGTCCTCGAATCTAACCACACACACAGACACACACACACACACACTTTATTCAAAGACACTATATTCACTTTATCCACTAGTATTATTGTTATTATTGTTTTTGGATATACGTCCCTTTAAGTATGGAATATGGGGATGTTTTGAGCACAAAGAATAGGAGACATGTTGGTAAACCTGGTGGTGCTGGCGTTAACAAGAATTCCTCCCACTCACTGAACAGCAACACGCTGGCTGCTCCTGACTGAAGCTTTGTTCATTCCAGTTCATTCAGCAGTACAATAGGTTACATTTGTAATGCTCAAAGACCAAATGCAAGGGTTTTCATAAAGGTTTTTCAGCCCCAAGTAGGTGCAAAAGTGCACATGAGCTGAGGTTGAGATCATCACCAGTAACTAATTTTCCAGTGCCATAGCCAGGATTTTAGAAATACCAAGGTGAATTCCCACTCAATGCAATTTAAGAACTTTTTAACAAATTTGGATTTTTTACACTTTAGCTACACAGTTAAATGTTCAATTCTTTGCGCAGTTGTATTTTCTGTAGGTTCTAGGTCTGCATCTAACAATTATTTTCCTTATCGATGTATAAAATGCATTTTCAGTAGTGAAATATTCCCTAAAGCCTAAGAGGATGTTATTAAATTGTTTGTTTTTGTTCAGTCGAAAACACAAAGTTAGACAGTTTCATTTCACACAACAAAACAGAAAAGCAGCAAAATTCTCACATTGTTGATGCTGAGACTAGCTAATGTGTGGCATTTTGGCGATTAATTGATTAGCAAAATAGCTATCAGTTAAGTTTCTGTCGGTCAGCTAATTTGACATTTCAGCTCTACTAGGTTTTTTCTCCCAAGATGAAGCTCTAAATGTTGTTTCAAAGCAATAAAATTCTGGTGGGGAAATACTGAGGTCAAAAAAGTTGTCAAATAAAATATACAGAGTCTAACATAGTACCACCATGTGTTCATTTTTTTTTTATTGTAGAAAGCAACCTCCTCCAGGCTGATTAAACACAATGAGCACAGTGTCCTCAGTTGTAGCTATTGCTCTATCCCTTACACAAACATAATGTTTTCTTGTGACGTGGCTTAGCTGCTCTCTGTTTGTTCAGCGTTCTTTCACTCAAGCAGGCTTGGCCACACATTTTCACTTTTTTTTCTGTCTCGTCTGTTGCAGCTATGTCCAGCTACCTGTACATTGTTAAATCAGAGTTACCACTGGTCATCCAAGCTTTCCTGAAGGAAGATCCCAACTCTGAGTGAGTATTCATATCATTTAAGTGCCTTTCCACATTGCTGTGCTGCAAGTGAAAGGCACATGACTCCTGCCTGTTGTTGCCCCAGACCTCAGACACTGTGTGCGAGGTCAAGTGGCCCGGCCGACAATGCGGGCAGCGAATATTTAAATTTGCAACAGTCATTGATTCAGTCACCATGGGCGGGGGGGGGGTGTGATGTGAATGGCAGCTTGTAATTGGCTGAGCAACAATTGCTCATGGCTGGGGTACTATCTGTCAGTTATGTATACGCACAACATAAACCCTCAGTTATGTCAGCTCGCAGAGGCAAGCAGTGATCGCGTCAGAGTCGTGCCGCAGACACAGGCGCTCTGCATAAGGCCATGGAGGACTGAAGTGGATTCCAGCTGCCTGTTCGAATCTAAAAAAAACCTCCTGGTGCTCAAAAGGGATCGCAGCAAACTGCAGCCGTCCCTCTTAAAACATCTCTTCATAAATATCAGCAACCCTTCTCTACCTTGTGTTTTACACATTGGAGCTAAACACCCAGATAGTCCTCTTAGGGATGTTACATTCAATGCAAGACACAATATGCAATCCATGTTAAACAACCTCTGCGCTAGACCCACGAAGCATGTGGTCTGACCTGTCTCTATATTGTCCTACTGGTGTCTAGTTTAGTATGTTTTTCCATCTGTATGTGATGTTCTTTAGAAAACTCTTACATGCGAGTCTAAGCCTTCTGAAGGGCATGTCATTACCCGTTATCACTGATCAGTGTTGGATTGGGATGGACTAATACTTATATCTGTGTTTGTGTGGCTTAGATACAATCAAAACTGACGAATGAAGAATTATGACTCGCTCTGCCTGTGTCATACACACACGCACACACACAAATGACAGCAGCAGGTGGTGTAACATGGGTGCAAATTCCGAGGCCGAGCATAAGAGCAGGTCACTGTAGGGCCAGCCCTCAACAACTGAGGCACACGCTGTTAGCTTTCACTCAGCGCGCCAGTTGCATTTCAGATCCATGGCGTCAGGAGAACGGAGTGGCATGAGGAGTGTACAGTGGTGTATTAGCATGGGTACACATAGAGAAGGTCAGATATTTGAACTTGTGAGACTTGACTTGGACTTGACTGCTGTGAGACCTGAATCCGTAAAGACATGGGCCCAAATGATATTTTCAATGTTGATACCAATACACCAACACCGAAATTCGAGGATTTAATGTATGCTTCTTTGATTTTTAACATAAACACAACATAATATGATCCCCTGAATTTGGATATTTAGGAATTGTGGCCAAAACAATGTGCTGATCAGGACATTTAAAAATAAAAGTAAAATTAAATAGGATACAAATAAATAGTGCTCTCTGGTCAGCCAAAATGTATGACAATATTTCTGTAATTAATCACATGCTAATATTATTGATTGGGTAAAATCCCGAACAAAAAAACAATAATGAACTTCTTAACCACACCGCTTTCATATTTAATTATTAGACTTATGCATTGCATCAGCTATTAACACATCTTTCTTAGCAAAATGTTCAAATGCAATTACAAAGAGTTGTAATGGGACCTGGACTTCTCCTCAATGATTCGAAACTTGACTTGGACTCGTCTCAATTGACTTGACATTTGATTTGGATTTTCCCTTAATAGCCCTGGATTCGCAGCAGTCGCATTTCACGTGGTGACTTGGGATTTGTGCGACTTCCCTGGCTTTCAAGGGACTCCTCCACACATACACACACGGCTAGTCTCATAGGTCCTGTTGCTGGTGCTCCTCTCAGGTCTACAGCTACAGAAGTCTGAGATTCACTATCACTGCCCCCAGGTTGTATCTGTTTTCCTGAGTGTCACATGCAAAGAGAGTTTGTTTCGTCTACACCATTAGGTAAACTGGTGGTTGCCCACCTCAAGGACTGAAACAAGTCTATTCACGTGACCATAAACACTCTGTTTAACCACATATTATCTGTTTGCGATGAACAATCAATCGCCAAAGAACAGAGAGCCAATCGGACACTCAGCAATGAACCTCCGACTGCTTCCCCACACCAACATGTCCGCGTGGGTTAAGAACACATGTCATGTGGGCTTTTTAGGTTAAATGAGGGAGTTATGTTTTCTTCCTGTGAAGGGCATTCACAGGAGGTTTGTTTAATAGGAGGGCATGTGTGGAGCTTACAGCAGATGATACAGCCGCATGGTCTTCCATTGGATTGAAGGGGAAGCAGGGCTAAGATTGGATGTCATTCCATCCTCACATGTTTTTTTTAGCTTTGATCTGTTTAAGCAATGCCTTTGGGAAGGAAACTATTTCTGGGTGTTATAATATGGGGTGAGTAATAGAGATGGTTTTTTTTGGGAGGTGGGGGTAAGAAAGAAATAAAGAAGGGGACAGAAATGGCAAAGGAGTGATGGAACAAGCTGACATTGGTAATATTTAATATTTACTGACTTCTTCTGTGCTGTTTTGTTTAGACTCCACTATGTCTTCCTTTTCTGCAAACTGTGAACTGCCACATATATCATCAGAGTTACGCAACAGTCTATTCCAGTGCAAGTAGCCTACTATGGCGACGCGTTTTTTCCACAACCTCGAGGCCAAGGATATTCCCAGCAGGTTGCTGGCAAAATGCAGCACATCAACCATTTGGACCTGTAGATTTTCAACAACCTCATGTTATTCACAGGAGTGCTCTCAGACTGCCTGGTTTTAGAAAAAGCAGTACCAACAGTTTCACAAAATGTACAAACCCATTCCTTAGCATTTAACACGTTGCACTCTATTTTTGTCTCTGTTTCTCTGTGCACTGTCTCTCTGTGCCAGTGTTTGAAATATTGAGCTCACCAAAGTAAACTAGATTTTTCTCCAAACAGTCTGTGGTACTTGGATGGAAACTACCTGGTCATCATGGTCTCTGGCAGTATCATCCTGCCCCTGTCTTTAATGAAACAGCTCGGTGAGTAGAACTAACACAGTCGGACCTGTTCTGTGGTGTCGCTGTCTGTTTCATCAACCCAAAATATCTGAGGCATTTTTATCTACCACAAAGAACTATTACGCTATTGAAACTGGTGTGAATGAGGCATATCATCTGTGTATCTGACTGTAGGCAGGGGACACACTTCACCTGCATTTTGACCACGGGAGACCTAGTTCCCATGGAAGCCCATTCCTGCCAAAAAGAGGGCATGATAAGAATCAAAATACTCATGGTGAGTCAAAATGATCAGATAGGAAGCCAAATTTATGAGATACAAAGACTTCCAAGCTCATAATTTTGACTTACCACGAGTGTGGTATTCTTGATCATACATAACATACTTGCTTCTCTCCTGGTGGACATGAGCTTCCATAAGTTCCAGTTCCATAAGTTCCTGCCTCCTAATAAATAACAGACTATTAGTCAATTACGTCGTTGCGCTCCTCTGGCTCTCTGGAGCCTTTTCTGTTTATTGTCGTCTGACTTTTAGATCCTTAAACTGTAGTTAATTACTTTGCGGTAGTTTTGATCTTTCCCACTGTATTTCAAAGCTTTTACATTTAACTCCAATATGCTTACCCCTGCTTTGACAAATAATTTTTATGAAACGTTTTCTATCTTTACGACTCGTTAGATAAGATTATGTTTCCTTTTATCTTTGAGACAACATAGATAATGACATTTTGATGCAGTTACCTTGAAGTCAAGCAATTAGTGTGTCTTTATCCCCCCCTCTGGCCGTGGAAACTGCAGGTGCCCAATTAGGCATAATTTTCCCTGAAATGATCACACCCTCTACTCCAGTTTGAGCTATTCGTTAATACACGATATAAACATGCTCTGTCTGCTCTCATAGTGCTGTGAGGTCATTCTGATGGGGAATTTTAAATTTTTTTTGCAGAAACCTCATTTGCAGAACAGTAGGAAACCTAACTGTAAACTTTGTGGACTTCTTGTGTAACTAATTCAGCTCAGAGTAGTCCCAAGCAACACATGAAGGCCAAATGGATCACTTCCATCTAAAGGGCTCTGTCACCTTAACTGTCTCTTTCACTTTATTTTCAGGTTACCTCGGCTATACCAGCGGATTTTCTCTCAGCTGCATGGTGTTTTTTCTGAGCGCTGTAAGTCTAGCTCACATAGTGGCACATCATCACAGTGTCTCTTCACAAGGAGCCTCATTTGTTCGCATGTCGTCTTACCACACATGTTACTCACTTTTTCCCACCTCCGCCTCATTCCCACCCTCGCTTCTATTTTCAGTGGTATGTGGCTATGTTTGATAAGTCGAATAGAAGAGCTGGTTAGACACATCAGAGGTTTAGAGTAAAATCTAAGCACTTAGAGGCTGAGTCATACCAATCTGATGTGAAATGGCTTTTTTGAGCTTGGCACTGATCGTTGAGAGCCCTTTGTTTACTGACTGTGACATATCCCCTCATCCTAATGTCTTGTCTTTGATTATACCCCCTCTTGTTTCTGGCTGCAGGTTACCTATAAGACATTTCAGATTCCCTGCCCATTCGAGGAGTTCTCAGCCAACAGTACTGCTGCCCACCATGGCCTGAATGTCTCAAGTCAGGGTCACGAGTACAACAATGGTCTGGTTCACGAGGACGATGACTCCCAGTGCTCCCCACGCATGTTCACCATCAACTCACAGGTAGGCAGAGCTGATTGAAGATACAGTTTGCTCACCTGGATCGTTTTCGAACATTAAGGCCACACACGTTTCCAGGTGTACTCGCTAGCCTGAGATCCCACGCTTATTTTGGGAGGCTCAGTTGCAGCGCTCATGATAGAAAGTCACATGTTTATGTGTTCTTCACAGACAGCATACACCATTCCCATCTTGGCTTTCGCCTTTGTTTGCCACCCCGAGGTCCTTCCCATCTACACTGAGCTCCGCAAGTGAGTCACCACCGCTCACCTCCAATATTTGATGACATGTCAGTGCAGAATGTGGCATCCACATAATTTTCAACTCTTTGATTTTAGTCCAACGAAGAAAAGGATGCAGATGGTGTCCAACCTCTCCATCTTTGTCATGTACAGCATGTACTTTCTGGCAGCTCTCTTTGGTTACCTGACCTTTAAAGGTGAGAGCAGTCCCGGGCAGTATCAGTTTAAAAATACAAGTGTTTACACAAAAATCAGATCAGTGTATTGATATACAGTATATTTCTTATTGTCAAAAGATATACAGTAACGCAAAAGGAGCGCTGCTTTGGTTTAGAGGCAGAAGAGCTGAGAGATGCTTTTTTGGAAAAAATAATAGTTCAAGGTGAAGTCAAAAGTCTTTGTTGTGCTAGTTTCTTTATCGTGCTATGTTGAAGCTTCACCATGCAAATGATCCCATTTGGTAGTGGGGAATAACTGCTTTAAAGACACATTATACATAGATCACTTATGAAAAAGAAATCATATAACACCACATTCAACCGTTGTTGGTGAGAACAGGCTATATGGATTTCATGCTTGTTCAAAATAAAGTTTTTATTCTACTCACAAACTTCCTGTGCACAATTTCCCACTTGTGACTTTTTTTAGAAAAAATGTATATATCTAGAAAATAGATAAGAAGAACTGTAGCCAATTCAAGGAATCTATGGGGTCTGACATTGTGATGAGTGGACGCTGCTTTCTGTTGCAGCTCTAATTTGTGATTTATGATTATGAGACATGATGCAATTTTACATAAAAATCTGACCTGAATGTAACTTTTAAAAATACTCGAATATGTTTTGTGACAAAATACAGTGGCAGGAAATAGATCAAATATATGTGTTTAGTTTCTCTGATATAATGATTTAGTATTTCTGTACTGAAGAAAAACAGAGCCTGGTGCAGTATTTCTCTTCCTACACATAGAGCTCAAGCTCCCTCTTGTGGTGACATTACTACAACATGAAAACTTTACTAATAAGGAATTTTTTCTTTATAATTCTGTAGGCAATGTGGAGCCTGAACTGCTGCACACTTACAGCCGCATTGACCCTTACGACACTCTGATCCTGTGTGTGCGGGTGGCTGTGCTCACAGCCGTAACGCTGACCGTCCCCATTGTGTTGTTCCCTGTGAGTTTGTTTGTTGATTTGTTCCCTGTGATGCTCAGTGAAAATGCCACTGTGGCATTATTCCCTTACTGAATCTTCTGTCTGTGTCTGGCCACAGGTACGTAGAGCCATCCAGCAGATGATATTCCCCACCAAGTCCTTCAACTGGTTGCGTCACATTGCCATTGCTCTCGTTCTGCTCATCTTCATCAACATGCTGGTGATATTCGCTCCTAACATTCTGGGAATCTTCGGCATCATTGGTTAGTACAGCACTGAACATAAAGATGAAATAGTATAAAAGGTATCACAGTGATGTTCTGGTTAGTTATTTCCGATTCATAAAAACAACAACTGTACATAGCACTTGGGAAGATTCAGATATTGCCACAGGACTTTTAGGTCATTAGCTCCTGAGTCCACCTGTTTGACATGATGGTGTTTGTTATGTTTCGAGCTTTCCAGTTCCTGACACAACTACAAAACGTGACCAGTGCATGCTCCCTCCATTTGCTCACGGACAAACTGACGACCTGAGTCAATATTATTGTCACGCTCTGTCCTCAGATCTGTGTCCATGTTGCACAGGTTAGAGATGATTCAAGTTAAAGGGCCTCCAGGGGCATCTTCAAAGCAACAGATTCTGCGTTGGCAAACATGTGTATGCATCTGAGTACAGATGGGTACGCACAGAGCTCACGTACAGAAACAGAAAAAAAATCAGATGACGCAACATGTGGAGCTGTTTGCAACATCCTAAATATTTGTATGTTTGCAGGGCTCAAAATCCAACAAATCCAATTCATCTGTGTTCATTTTGAGTTTAGAGTTGAAGCTGTTTCAGAACCAGATTCAGATTCAGGTTTATTGCCAAGTAGGTTACAAGGAATTTGCTTTGGTATTTTGATGCATACAATAAACATAGTGAGAGAAAAGAAAAAGAGTAATACATGTGAAGAATATTGAACATAAAATATATTTGTTTTAAAATGAAAAGTGCGTTTTTCTTTCTCCTCACTTTCTATCACCAGAAGACGTACTGAGCTGTGATTGTTACAGAAAGCTTTTGTATACTGTTCTTTATTCCTTGACAACCCCTGAAGAAGATATATAGACATAATCACACGTAAAAAACCTAGAAGAAATATAAATAAAGTAAGTGGACTGTAAACACTTGTTGCCCAGTTACAGGCAATTACAATACAATAAAAACAGAACGCAATAAGTAACTCAATAAATGAACAAACATACCCATCAAGCCCACTTGTAAATATTTAGTAGTTACTTAACTCATTATTTCAAGAAAACGCTGCAAGATTGATGGTCTTAGTGTTGAATCATTTTTCAAATTTAATAGTGCTTGGATAAACTATATAGTATCCCTTAACTAATATGTTTCTGGACAAACTAATATATAATGATTCTCAATCCCAAAGATCGATATCCTTGAGTCTGAGGTAGCCCTTAAATCTGAAGTATTCTGTATTGATAGAGCCACGATTGAGCCAGAAGAATGATGATCCACATTTATGAGGGCAGCTTTTACCATAGTTACCATTTTCTGAAGCAGGTGAAACACATGACGCATGAGGACACTGAAAATACTGTTAAAACAGATCTGCGCCTTTTATTAAACATCTGTCTCTTCAGCAGAGATAATCAATGAAAACTGTATGTTTGGTCTTAATGTCACTGCCTTTTATAAAACTTTCCGTGTAGTGCTGTGTATGCTTTGTTTTCAACCAGCTCTCTCTGTTTCTCTTTACAGGTGCCACGTCAGCTCCCTGCCTCATTTTCATCTTCCCTGCTGTCTTTTACATCCGCATCGTTCCCAAGGCTGATGAGCCAATGAACTCTATGCCTAAGATACTGGTGAGGCCTTGAAATCTTTCTCTCTTTTGATAATTTGGTGATCATCCTATGTGATACAGGCTTTTGTCGTGGTATATTCTGCATATCAGAGTCCTTGATCATTAAGCTTTTTTCTCCTTATTCTTAGGCTGCCTGTTTTGCTGCTGTGGGTGTCTCCTTCATGGTAATGAGTCTGAGCTTCATAATAATCGACTGGACAACAGGGAACGGCCTTTCTGCCAGAGGCCACTAGATGCTCCTTCATTGTGTGTGTGTGTGTGTGTGTGTGTGTTTTGGAAAGGGGGGAAAAGAACTGGTCAATGTAAAAAGAGCCCTATCACCTCAGTGGGAACACACTACAGGGCTGCCCAGCGCAGAGTCTGGGGTTTGTAACAGTACAAAATATACAGTATAGTATGTTGGTTGGAATCACACTGGTATTGATTGAGTTAAATTAACTTTTTTTGCCTGTAACTTAACACATATCTGAACAAAATCTGTTCATAATGACGTTCTATAATTCAATTAACATAGTGCAATGTTAAAGCAATTTTTATGAATAATCAGGACTGAACAGGGTCTTTTTTTTATTACCAACTAATAGTATGACTACGTCCATCCATGATGGTGAAATGGTCCTTTATCTTGTTGCTTCCTCTTTATTTACACACAAACGACCGCAGCTGGTACTGTACAGAAAAAGAAGCCATGATTGTCTGTTAGGTTGAAGACGGGAAGGCATCCACATATATACATGAGAAATTTTTAAATAACTCACGTTATTTTTACACAAATATTTGTTATTTTCCACGAGACGCACAAAAGACAGTCAGATGATCTCATCCAGAACCAGCAGCACTTTGAACTATTCACCATGGTTTAGTGAAGGAATTGAAGGCCTTGGTGTAATTGACACGGTGTTATGTGGGGAATCATACAGAAACCCTGGTGCCTTTTAGCATTTGAAGCAATACAAAAAACCTACAGTAACAGAAGGAGTGTATATTTATTTAGCTACTATATCTGTGTCATAATTTCAAATGGACTATATTTAACTACTGTATATGATGAAGTTAATGATCCAAATATATTGTGTATGAAATCAGTTTTTTTTGTTTTAGCTTACACTATATAGCTGATGGAAGGCGTTATGGTTGACAGGATTTAACATGCTTGATAAAATACAAAGAGCCTGATTTTAGGATTTGATACATACACATCAATATAAACCAAGTGCAGTTCACGTTTACCCTGACAGTTCACAATTGAATCAGACTCATTAATTTCTTAGATTCTTGATACCCCCTTTTAAACTTCTCATTAAGTTTTTATAAATTCAGAAATCACTTTTTCCTCACTTTATGATAATATCACATATCTACACCACTCTCTGGAAACTCAAATGAATGGAATAGTTTCTTGGGAAATACCCTTATTTACCTGGCTAAGCAACATGGATTTGTAAAGATGAACCCCCTTTGTGGGTCTGGCAGAGTTTAACATGTTCATTTGAATCATTTGAAGATGTATTATGCTTTTTGATTCTGTCATAACATCTGTGCTGTTTTGGTTTGTTGTATTGTGATCTGCTTGCCTTGTTGACTATTTTGACTTGAGGATAATTTTTTGCATGCTGTTATGTCCAGTCTGTCCTGTAGTTGATATAGTGAACTGCACAGTAATAGAGGTTTTCCTTTCCTTTCTTAACACTGTACATTTGGCATCATGTAGTGAAGCGTATTGAAGTCCCATTCTTTGCTAAAGTTATTATAGTGTAATATTAGTATCATGAAGCCCTTCTTAAAACATGCTACATGAAATAATGTTTCAAACAGTACTGTTGTGATGTCCTGTCAGTGATGACGTATTCATTTTGAGCTTAATTTAAGAATGTGGATGGATCAGTAATTATCCAGGTGAATTTTGTGTCCCACAATAACACGAACAACCTGCATAAAAATTCAGTTTTTTTTTACAGATCACAGGATCACTTCATTATATAGATCACAAATTAACATGTACACAATTTTAAATACTATATACACTATAACAAATACTTGCTGCTCTTACCCAATTATTGTTTTATATCGAATCACAAGTCCTGCGTAAATCATCCCTTCTCCCATTTTATTTATATATTACTCTATTTTGTGTTTAGCAGTTTTGATTCCTGATTTTTACAGATAAATTATGAACAGCAGAGGAAATATTTAGAACACATATCAACCTCCGTCCCTTGCTTTTCCACATGAATTTGCACTGGTTGTTGTGGTGTAAATGAAGGTTTAGTTTTGTCATATTTAGTGAGCAGAGTTTTTCTTCACTTTAAGGGATGATGCCAAAATAACAACTGACTACCTACTGGTTTGAAATGCCTTTAGCTTTTAAACAGTTACCACAGTTTTAATAGCAGATGCAGTCTATCAAATATGCATTTTTCATGTACCTAAACAAATCTTTGTGACATTTTATTATAGCTATAGATTTATGGAAATGACACGACTATAAAACAACAATAAGGTATATGAATTTTGGTAAATGAGACTTTAGACTTTAAAGGCTTTATATAAATAATGTATATATATGTAAACCTTTTATATTTGTGATGCATATTTACAATAGCTTGTAAAGTGTAAATAGCAGGGACAGTTTTAGTTTGGCAATAAAATAATTGTAGATGTTTTTATATCGTGTCTGTTGTCGTCATTTCCCCTTAACTGAAGCTAATTCTTATTTCTGCTTATTGTGTTAAAGCACAAGTGAACAAAGTAGCCCAACTTCCAACCATTTGAATTTGTTTGTGTTGTGTCTATTCATTTGTATGCCATTTAATTGATTTTAATAGACATTTACACATTTGATCAATGTAGGTAAAGTATTTTACTGTAACACCAATTAATCTTCTAATGCATTTATTTCTTAAGGTTAAAATAGCAGACATGACACATAGGCTTGGGCATTGCTGACACCTCAGGCACTATAATCCTCATTTCCTGCTACATGTAAGAAAAACAACAGAATGTGCCTATGGTGTCTCCGAGAAGGAGTGATTTGAACAGTCAAATGGCACATTAGAGGTGAATGAGCAATAAAACATTCACTCAGTAGATAGAAAATCTTACCAGTATATCAATTCCTGTCTTTTAAAAATGGAAAAAAGGAGCAGACTAAGAATGTGACCTTACTTTAAGGCTACTGTGAACCAATGTAGCTCAATATTAAAAAATAAACTAAATGAACTTGCATTTCCAAAGCTGAATGATGGGAGACCGTTCTGATGAAACCAATTGTCACCAACTGCAGTGTTTTTGTCTCGTGCTATTTTTGAATGTTTAATATTTTACTTCCCTCCTTTTTGTAGGTGTATTTGAATATTTTAACTATTGTTTAAATGTCTTGCTTTGTTCTTTCTTGTGAAGCACTTTGAGCTGCATCTCTTGCATGGAAGGTGCTGTCTGCAGGCCTATTATGTCTTCGTAGATTTACAGCCCCAACAGCTGTCAGCTCACCAGGAAACACATGAAGAAATACACAGTGTACATTTATATAAACACACACATGTCCATTTGGGGGCGCTGTCAACCAAGTCTTCTGTCAGCCTGAGTACGTGCCGAGGTATTTCAACATGTGACACAGAGGCCCTCGGGCCATCTTAACATCCTGTCCTGCGTCTGTCTCGCAAAGACAAAGCTGCTCCACACGGCTGAGTCACCGAGGACACTTCCGGCCGCCGCGGAGCGTCGTGCCCGTCGTGTGCGAGGCTGCAGAGGACCGCCGCTGGCACAGCGCCCACTGCAGTCCGCCCACCGCACTGCTCCCGAGTCCACGCCGCGCTGGCTTCACCTCTAATTGGCTGCACGCGAGCTGCCGCGGAGCGAGCGCGCACCTGCTTTAATTGGACTGTCTCGCGACAAGTCGTCCGAGTGACGTCGCTGCCGCTGCCGCTGCCCGAGCGCTTGCTGCAGGGACACCTGAGGACATCCGACATCTGCCGGGGCAACGGCGACAAGACGAGCGAGGCGAAGCGAGGCGAGGCGAGGACAGGACAGGACAGGACGGGCGTCTCGCAGCTCTTTAGTCATGGGCCAGAGGAGACAGCCTACTGGACCAAATGGTTTGGGCGCTTCTTCTTAATCTCTGAGCTCCTACCTGACCCGGAGAAGGAACATTGACTCTTTTTTTTTTTTTTTAGTCTGGGCCGGAAACTCTGGCAGCGGCTGCTTTGCCTCTCTAGAAGGCAGGTTGCTGGACGCAGGAGCGGCTCCGTCGTTATCCTTGGCGCCGGCTGGCAGGCTGAGGTCGTCGGCACTGAAGCCCTCTGCTTTTTGTCGCGCCCCTGCGTTCGGAGCCATGGGCTGCACGGTGAGCGCCGAGGACAAGGCGGCCGCGGAGAGGTCAAAGATGATCGACAAGAACCTCCGGGAGGACGGAGAGAAGGCAGCCAGAGAGGTGAAGCTGCTTTTGTTAGGTAGGTGACAGGACCGTGTGCTGCAGCAAACATCTGCACAGCTTTACAGGGAACGTTCAGAACATCCACAGAACATCCTGCATTTAAACATGATCTGGTCAACGACCGAGCAGCTGCCACGGAAGTATGACTAAAAGGCAGAAATGCAAGTTACTAGTTCAGGTAGAAATGAGTTAGAGTTGACCAAACATAAGATCGTACCATGAACGATCCCATAGATTCCTCCAGATAGACAGGACGGGGGGCCTGTGTGAATCATATTGGCTATAGCAGCAGAAATAGACCATTTCAGTGCTCATGTTTCTGACAGTCCGACTGAAACACAGCCAGTAACTGTCATTAGTTAGCCAACACAAGTGTCCACATAGTTGGAGACAACTCTGATATCATCATGTCAACATGCTGCACAGCTTCGCAGAGCTTTGAGCTGGCAGTTTGCCTGGAAAGCTTAATTCAATATATCAAACCTGTGGACTATGATTAAACAGATACACTTTGGCGGCACTCTTAAATACACAAAATCAGTCTGTTCTTAGAGAGAAACGCAGCAAAACAGTTCCTGTTTGACTGCTGACAACGGGGGGGAGAAATGCACTCCCTTCTTCTGCCTTTCACTCCTACGTGTGTGTACACACACACACACACACACACACACACACCCTCCTACTCGCTACCACATTCTCACTTCCCCTCTTATCCTTTTCAGCTGTCTTTGCTTGCCGTCATGTTGCTCGTTTGGTTTTTCTCCTTATCATTTAAATGTGTGCACAGCTCAACTGATCTGCAATACCATCTAAAACCCAAGGGGGTGCGTGTGTGTCTGGGGGAGTGAGAGGGGTGGGGTCGGTGGGGCTGGACGGGTGTCCTCTTGCTGTGACGAGCTGTTGATGGTGGACAGAATCCAGTCCTGAAGAGCTGCAGGATGGCTAGTTGTTAAGTTTTGATAACCTGAAGATGGATGGATTCAATGTCATTGCTTATCATCTTTAAGCAGAATGATGTTGTTATTGTGATCAACTGACAAATGTCTGTGACCAAATTAATGTGAAGTTTGCTCTCATGTAAAGCATAACGGTGGAACCGTTTTAAACATTTCACAACACATTTTGAACACATTTGCCATATATACATTTTTTTTAACCATGTCACCCAGGACAGTCAATTAACAAGATATGAAATTGATGCCAAAATAGGTGCTACTGTATGGTTGTTGTTAATGTTTATGTCTGATGTCTTTTTCATGTATGTCCCTGTATGTATTTCTGTATGGTATCCTCAGGATTTGAGTTAAATTGGGGACTGTAAATTGGTCTTATCACAATATCCAGTTTCTCTTTGGGTATGTTTCTCCCTAGACTTGTTTTCATAGATCCACTTAAATTCTAAACCTAACAGGTGTCAATTATTAATGTGATCTGACATCTTGAATTAGGTCATTGGTATGAAGAAACGTCTCTAGCATGGGGAGTACAAGACCTTCTTTTAGCATCTGGACTGACCAGACAAAAACAACAATGATTAGTTTAAAAAGTCACGTTGATGCAGAGCGCTAACAGCACACATGGTCTGATAAACAGTGGACCATTTATCTATCTAGATATATAGATATATGTAAGAAAGCAAATGCGCACATTTCACAAAATGTCGAACTATTCTTTAAACAAACTGGGATAAAGCATATCAATTACTGACTTTTTCAAGTCTGCACTGTCTCGGCATTATTTACCCCCCGTTGTGATATTTTGTCAATTCCTACCTTAGGACAAAGACCAACAAAATCTCTGCATTAAAATAATATGACAAAGTCCTCTTGCTAGTTCAAAGTGGCTGTTTACAGAAGGCAGAGAGAACGTGCAGGAGGTTGCTGCTTGTTGACTTTTTACTTTAAGGTTGAGCTGAAGACATAATGTGACGACATGATGGTTCTACTTGTCTCGATCAGCCATTACATGACAGCATGGGCACCCTGACCGGTCTGCGGCTACGCAGCCCCATATGCAACAAACTGCGATGCTCTGTGTGTTCTGACACCTTTCTATCAAAGCCAGCATGAACTTTATCAGCAGTTTGAGCTACAGAAGCTCTTCTGTTGGCTCGGACCATCAGTGAGCCTTGGCCGCCCATCACCCTGTCGCCGGTTCACCAGTTTTCCTTTCTTGGGCCACTTTTGGTAGGTACTGTGGGTACTGACCACTGCAGACCAGGAACACCCTAGAAGAGCTGCAGTTTTGGAGACGCTCTGACCCAGTCGTCTAGCCATCACAATCTGGCCCTTGTCAAAGTCATTCACATCTTTACGCTTGCCCATTTTTCCTGCTTCAACACATCAACTTTGAGGACAAAATGTTACTTTGCTGCCTCACCTCTGTGGGGGGGGGGGGGGGGGGGGGGGGGGGGGGGGGGGGGGGGGGGGGGGGGGGGGGGGGGGGGGGGGGGGGGGGGG
>JAVQJF010116581.1:0-15606 GCA_036023855.1 Gadopsis marmoratus
GTTCTGGTTCTGCTCGAGGTTTCTGCCTGTTAAAGGCAGTGTTTCCTTGCCACTGTCTCCTAGTGCTGCTCCTGGTGGAAATGTTGGGTCTATACATATAGAGTTGGTTTAGACTTAGACTCTATATTAACAAGTGCTATGAGATAACTCTGTTATGATATAGAGCTATATGAATAAAACTGAATAGTTTGTTGACTTTACAAATAAACCTCAGTACTCTGAGTACATGTTAAAATGTGTTCAATATTAAAAACTGTAGTTCTGAAGGTTGTCACCAAATGTCTGGTCAGGTTTGTATTGATCAGGAAATGATTGTATTAAATACTGACGACATTCATTCTGTAAGATTTAAGAAAGTAGCCTGTAGTAAAAAATACTTTCATATTCACATTTGATATAATTGCAGCTATTCTAATTATTGATTCATTGTCTCCAACATTAGTTGGTTCCTTATAGTAAATGATATTTTGACTGCTGGAAACAAACAACACATGCTGGATCTCATCACGACCCCTGATGGAACCGAGACCTTGTTAACAAGGTTTGTTTCTGTCAAACTGTCAGCATTGAAAAGCTCTACTGCCTCTAACAGATGAAGAACTCTCATTATGGCACCGACTGCATGTTCTGGACTTTACCACTGAGGTCTGGACTGCCACAACATGAGACGTGGACCTTTAAATCCCTATGAGACCTTCAGTGCCAGAGGTCCTGCTGGACTGAGAAAAAAGGTTAAGTATGCATTTACAACAAGGCTCCCACGACCCGAGCCTGCTGTCCTGCACATGAAAAGAAAACCAGATGCACACATCGTCCACCTAATAATGACATCACCTGATTAGCATATCATACAGGTAACAGAAACACCTGTTGCTTGTTAAAGAGAAATCCACAGGGTCTTACCGGGTCTACAGACACCCGCCGTTGGTTCTTGTTGCTCTTGGGGACAGGAACGTACGTCCTGGGTGGGATTTGAGGGGGGAGGGTCTTACTCCGAGCCACCGGCTTCCCTGACTGGTCCCCGTTGGCCCTCCGACCACGAGGCCCCTGCCGGCTCTCGTTGAGTCGAGACAGCGAGTCATTGATGTTGTCGTAGTTCAGCTCTCCTGAGGTCACTTTGGGCTGATCCACATCGGGCGTGAACAGGTTCACATCACGAGGCCCAGTGGACCCTCGAGAGAGTAGAAAGGGGTTCTCTAACCCTGACGATGGGGGGATGGGGTTTCTTGGGGGTATGGCAGGAGGGACATCATCTGGAAGAGAGGGGTAGCCTTTGGGAGGAAAACCTGACCCAGATCCAAGTGAGCCCCTGAGGCTGGAACCTGAGCAGTCCCTGAACTTGCTGACCTCCGGACTGTCCAGGATGTACAGGGACTCCTTGATGTAGCCTCCCTGAGGAGGGAGCGCCCTGGCTGGGACGGAGGGTGGAGACTGTGACCCTCCAGGCTGGTTCAGGGAGGAGTCGGACCCAGAGAGGCCCCTCAGCAGGCTTCCTCCTGTGGGGGAAGGACTTGGCTGGCTGGGGGTGGGTTGGGGTTGTTCAATGGAGGGATTTGGGGTCTTGGAGCGGGTTTGGCTAGATGCTCTAGAGCTGGTCTTGCTGGTTTCTGTGCCGCTCTTGTCCTGTTTGAGTCTGGACAAGGCGTCATACTCCATCTGCAGGGCTTCAGCCAGGACCAACTCCTTTTGACTGAGACCCAGAGACTCCAGACAGCCCCAGCCCGCCTCGCTGCTCTCCTTCTGGGTCTGAGCCGCCGACATGATGCCTCTGGAGCAGGAAGGCAGGAAGAGCTCAGCTGAACTGCTGCTAGAAGAACCGGCGAGGACACATGAAGCTGCTGAGGATCAGAGGACAGAGAGGACGGACAGTAAGACAAGCATCAATATATCACTTTCATTTCTTGTCTCAACTTTGGGATGTACAGTCCTCCCTCTAAAATCTAAACTGGGCCCCTATTGAAGTCCAGCAGACTGCACATGGCACCTTCACTGTCCAAGACCACCATGAGCCCGACCTCCACTGAGAGGTGTTTCTAATGGATTGCAGTAGATACTCCTGTCAGTCCAGTCCAGTTCAGTCCACGGCAAACTGACTGTCACTCAAAAGCAGTGGCAGAGCCGCTGTCTGGGATTGTATTAGAGTTTTCAAGATTAAGATTAAACTGGACCCTGAGGTCGTTTATTAGTCAAACGTGAGGACACACACATACGCAGTTGCGTCCCACGATGAAACTTGTTCTCCGCTTTTAACCATCCAGACAGCCTTCCTCCGAGGACAGCTGGAGCAGGGGCCTGCGGACCAAGTCCAAGAGCAAGTCGTTCTTCGTGCATGTTTTTGTATGGGGTTATATATATGTGTTTTATGGAGGAAACCCAAGTGAGCATGGGGAGAACATGCAAACTCCACACAGAAGGCCTGAGATAAGCCACAGAGCCCGACAACACTGGACCCCTCGGTGCCGACAGTGCCCAACGGGGAATCGAACCCAGGACCTTCTTGCTGTGAGGCAACAGTGCAATGAACCATTCGGTTTCCAGGCGTACCTAATAAAGTGGCCACTGAGTGCAGTTAGTGTAGATTAAAATACTTTAAAGTTACAGGAATCTTGATTTACTCAGAAAATTCATATTTACATGAAACCCAGATGGAGACTGCAGAAAACAAAAGATCCATCATCTGACGGGTCGCACTTCAAACTTCTGTCCCACAGAAACACTGCAGCCGACCTGCTCAGCACACACATTAACTCAGTGTTTGACCAGAGAAGAACTAACAAATGAATGTGTGGTGAAGTTATAACACAGTGATCCCCAATCAAAGGTACTTGTACCCAGAGAAGTACTGCTGCAGCTACCAGACTGCAGAAAGACGAGTTGGAACAAAGACAAAGAACAGCACTCACTTCAGGTGAAGGGGTCCCTCCGACAGGGCTGAAGGTTGTGAACCACTGCGATGAAGAGCAGCTCAGCTGCATCTCTAGACTTTTCTGTGGGAACCAATCAGGAAACAGTCTGTCTACCTGAGCACTGACCTGGAGTTAGCTCACCGTGGACAAGATAACACTACTGTAGCTCACCTAAACCGAAACACTTGGTGTCACAAACATGTGACGAGGCCGGCCCTGAATCGGCTGCAGGCGTGTCTAGGATTTGCTCAGGTGATCATATATGCAAACACACACTCCTGCATCTACAGGACCTCTGTCACCTGCTCCGCCGCACTACACCTTCAACCTGACGGAGATGATCAAACATTATGAAGCTGTTTGACTCACTGCGGTTTCCATGGTGATGTAACTGTTGACTATTGATAAGTTTGTTGAATTTGTTTGATTATTGATTGAGCAGAACCACTAAAACATCAGCATCCATTACAGTACAAACACTCAAGGGTTTGACCAGTCTGAGTCGATGCCTCCTCCCTGTTCAGCCGCTGGACATTTTGATTAAAAGGGACAGTTTCTTAAAACCAGGTCGTCCACACGGTGCACAGGTTTCACATGGTGAGGTGGCTCCTGAAAACAACACAAATGTAGAGACAGACTGCTGCAAACTGAGACAAGCAGCCCTCCTCAGAACTCAGAACTCAGACATGAAACTCGTACTGAATCTCTGACGTCCGTCCAGAAAGAACAAAGAGGCTGCAGAAGCAGTTTAGAAGGTTCCTTCAGTCTCCCAGTGATCCAGAATTTGTTGTCTGAACATCAGGTTGCTGACAGCTCGTAGCTGCCTGACGGGATGAAGATGGTTCCAACTCAGAACGTGTCCCAACTGGGAATATGAATCATCTTCAAAACCAGCCACAGGTTTACAAAATCATATGGCAGTTTGTTCCAGTTTCCTTCCACCCAAACACAAGCGTGCGTCCTATCAGGGATGGTGCTGCCACTGCCCTTGAGCAAGGCACTGGCCTCAGAGCTGGAGCTCATGTCTGAGTGCTGCAGACAGATAAACGTTCAGATAAACCTTTAACGTCCGACTGCAGGGATAAACATGTTGATAACGTTCATTTGACCTCACTGACCTAGCATGACTATGGCCACGCCCCCTGCGATGACGTTTAGAACCAGGAGAATTCAGCCAATGAAATGCACCTGTTGGTCGGGCAGGTGCACGCTGTTTGTTAGCTTGTTGCTATTAGCTCCACTGCGCAGCCGCAGAGGAACATCTGTGCTCCAGCTGCTCCAGCTGCGGTCCATGGACGGTGCCACCCCATAAACAGTCTTACTGACCGTAACATGACATCAAGTCACATGTTTGAAACATCGGTTCGGCTTTTCCTGCCGCTGCAGGGCGCTGT
Source organism: Gadopsis marmoratus (assembly GCA_036023855.1). Classification (NCBI taxonomy): domain Eukaryota; kingdom Metazoa; phylum Chordata; class Actinopteri; order Centrarchiformes; family Percichthyidae; genus Gadopsis; species Gadopsis marmoratus. The sequence goes on from JAVQJF010116581.1 coordinate 4,301, forward strand.
CGAACCACTTGTGAAGGATTTACTCAAATCTGGTCCCACGAACCTGCAGGTGGATTATCTGCGGCCCGAGTTAACCTGTAGACCACAACGACTAGCAACAGGTCAGGGACCCTCGTCTCCCAGCGAGCCGGACTGTTCCGGACTGTTCTGGCTGCGACATGTTTGACGTTCTGTCCACAGAAACGTCTCGAAGCGACAGAACAGATGCGTCAGAGCAGCGTTAGCTAGCTAGCAGCTGCGGGGGAACCTTACCGGTCTCGGTCTATGATCTCCGGGGGCGGGCGGCGGTTGCCATTTTAAAGCTGTTTACTTTTCTGCAAAAAATTACATCGACAACCCAAAACTGACTAATTCCTTGTCGGTGTATCCAGGCAGATTAGCAGCTTCCGGTCGCCGGTCCGGACGGTAGTCCACACATTCAGCCGGTAGAACCGGATCACCGGCTCCGCTGCGTCAGCCGCTGTTTACTGGTTGAACAATGCGGCTCCGGCGGCTCTGGAACCCGGTCTGTGCCGCGTCAGTCCGTCCGCGGCAGCTGTCGGACCAGCGGCGTCAAGCCAAAGCAGCTTCCGGTCACATTTTCAAAATAAAGCTACAGGTCGTTTAGTTCTCCTCAGCGTTTTACAGAAACACGGTCTTCTTATCGGAGCGAGTTCATTGCCTCATTAGTGAAATAACCTTAATGCTTTTAAATTTAACTAAGTTAGGATCAAACTAAATGCTCAAAATCAACTTACACTGAAGGCTAATTTAACTGAAATAGAGTCAGTTTAATACCAATACAATTAAAATGAATAAAACGTTAAACATTTTAAATGTACAACTATTTCGCTCATTAATAAAAAAAATCAATTAGTAATTATTTAAGTAATAATATGATTTAGTTTTTAAAAAAAGAAGGACTTCCGGTACCAACCCAGAGAGCAAAGACAAGAAACAGCGACATCTGATGGAAAAAACCTTCATCACAGAGGTTCTGAGGTCAGTGAACACTACCACAGAAGAAGAGTCATTCAATACAAAAACAGAGACCAAAAAATAACCATCAAATGGGACGTTTTCATATGAAAAGTACATCAGAATTAAAGCCCCCTCCAGAGTAAAAGCAGTGCTGCTTCCTGTTGTGAGCTCACCTTAAATGGACGTTATTATCCTGCATGGATTCATGACGTCACAGGTTGTTTTGAGCCAATCAGGGTCCAGTATGAAACTGACCTTGTGTGAACCAGGAGACCTCTGGGGTTCAGCTGCTGACCTGGAATTAAAGAGGTTATGAAGCCTTTGTATGACAGCATATTAAATCCAGGTAAAGTGTGAACACCTTCAGTATCTCCAGGTGGCGCAGTCCACAAAACAGCAAGGATTATTGTCCTTTATTGTCTTCATACCAACAGACACATTTCTGCTGCAGCAGAACTTTAACAGACACAAAAAGGAAATACAACAAAGTCAAATATAAATAAAAATAAGTCTGTTTTAGATATTAATCTTCATTCATACAGTTAAAGTCTAACGTGTCCTATCATCAAGAAATTCAAATTGATTTCAGTGATTGTACATCTGACTGAATAAAAACCTGACCGAATGTGAAGCTACACTTTGTGTGATCAGTGAGAGGAGGCCACGTGGTCCGATCAGTGGCTCTGACCAACACGAAAAACGCTTCTGAAGGTGTCCGATTATCGACGCAGCATCTCAAAATCATGTCAAAATATCTACTTAGAAGATGTTTTCTTGTAATTAGATTCATAATTATGACTAATATCATAATTACATGTAATTAGCTTCTCACCGTTACAGGGAAAAGTTCTGCATGTTGTAATAACGAGATATGAATTTCACACGTATGACATCTTTTCACCTAATTATTACTTCCACGAATCTTAAGTCAAATTTGGCAAGAAATATCTCGAAATACGGATCTCGAAATTACGAGATGTTTGACGAGATCCAAGTCGTTTCTGCTCATTAACGGCTGAATATCGTGATCATGAATGTGATTGGATGGAGATATTAAACACGTTTCCTTCCTCACGTTAGACTGCAGCTCAACCTTTACTTATTAATGGTTACTGAAGATGAGATTTAGGCACAAGTGCAGTTTGTGCTGACAGACGACACGTTGTCACCGATTGAAGTCATTAACGTGTTGGACGCACTGATTCCTCATTCAAAGATCAGTAGAAACGATGCTTTAGTGACAAAAAAACAACCAGTCTGGACACAACGACGTGACAAATTATTACATCATCTCTTGTAATTACATCATGAATCTCGTATAATTATGGTATGTATATAAAATATATCTAAATATTCATAATTATTGGCTATTGGGATTGGCTCCAGCCCCCCCCGCGACCCTTCGGGATAAGCAGTATGGAGAATGAATGAATGAATGAATGAATTCATAATTATAGAATACAGAAGTTGTGATTATGAGAAAAAGATCCTATAATTGTGACGTAGCATTTAGTATGACAAGGAAAACGCTTGATATACGAATCGAGATCTTTTCTTGTAATTTTGACTTCTGTATATATTTAAAAGCATCATGTAATTAGAACAACGTATCTTGTAATTATGATGTGTTCTCGTGTTTTCGACCTCTGTGTCTCGTAATCATGAGTTCACAGACATTTTGTATTTATGGGATCTTTTCTTGTGAAAGAACGAATCTGATAATTACTCAGAATTGTAAACCAGAGAACGACATGTTTTTGTTTGAGATAAGAGTTTTTCCGTAACTATGAGATATTGTAATAATGTCAGAATTATTTCTTTTCTTTAATGAAAGTAATGCGCTTCCATAATTAACATAACATCTGAAACTCTGACCAATAATCAATAACAACTTGTATCTTTAATAACGAGATCATTCTCATAATTATAAAGGAATTATAACGGCATTGCAACAAAAATCTTCAGATATTGTTTGTAATCCTAAGATCTTTCTTTTTCCTGAATTCGTTAATAGTAATTACAAGAAAAACATCTTTATTTCTGAAATCTTTTCTCCGAATTATAACGTCCTGTGATTTGGCTCGATACTTGTGCACGTCATAATTATGACTCAGCATTTTAAAATCACAAGAAAAAATCTTGTAACTCAGAATTACAATATGTATGAATTACAAACCTCCTGACTTCTTTTCTTGTAATTATATTTTTTGTAATGACGACTTCTATATTGTATAATTATTACTTAGCGTGTCATAATGAAAATGTTCTGAAATATTTTCTCAGTTTCAACTTCTGTATTTTGTAGTTGTACATAATTAGAATCTTGTAATTACAAGTAAAAGGGCCTTTTCTCATTATTAGACATCATTAGCATCTCATAAGAACGATAAGATCCTGTTTCTCATAGCTCGTAATTATGAGATCTTTTCTCCTTTTCATGACGTCTGTATATCGAACTAAATGTGTCGCGAATACAAACAGGACGAACGTTTCTCTCTTCTTTGCTGACAGTAATTCCTCCGTCAGGAAACGCAACTACTCTGATCGTTATCAAAGTCCTTCCCTCCGGTTCCATGGCAACAGTCGTCCACCAGGTGTGACAGCTCAGGTGGTTCCATCATGTACCATGTGTCAGACCAGGACAGGTCAAACAGTGTGTCCTCAGAGTGTCCTGTGAACATGTGGACAGCCTGGTCTCCTGCAGGTCAGCTCTGTCTCTACACCTCCTTCTCCTCTTTACTGTGAAACGACGTTCGTCTCAGGTTTTCTTTCACTTTGACGAACTCTGGAGCTTTCAGGTTTTCCTCCTGCTGCTTCTCCTCCTGCAACACGAAGACGTGAAACGTTCAGCAGCACACAAGGAACACGTTCAAGTAATACATGCACCATGTTAACTGTCTGTCTATCTGACTGAAACATGTCAACAGCTATTACGGGATGGATTGTCATAAGTGTGTGTGTGTGTTACCTCCTCCAGCTTCCTGTGTCTCTTCAGCAGTTCAGCCTCCAGAGGAGAAATCTTCCTGCGAGCTTCGTCCGCCTGTTTCTTCTGTCTGATCAGCTGATCTCTCTTCCTCGACTCCAGAACTCTCTGCAGCTCCGGCTTTGTCTCCACGCTCACCCCCCCGCCCCTGAACACATACAGGCATTATGTATATAATAAGTCGTTTAATGGTCAATCATGATACACATATGCAGAGAACAGCTCACACACACACATACACGTTGAAATGTATCCTCTGCTTTTGACCCATCCGGCCATCCTTCTTCCAAGAGTCAGCCTTCTATGGCGACCGGGGACCAGGTCCAGTGCACATCCCCGTCCTGTCTTGGTCAGGGACAGGACAGGATAGACGCACAACTGGGGGCAAACTATACTATATGTATACTTAATATATATATATATACTGTGTGTATATATTATACATTACCGTGAACACACAACATAAAGAACAATGTTGAAACAGATTCTGCAGATTAGTGTGTAAGAACACTGAGGTAGATCAACCACATAAACACGCACGTGTGTTGTAATCAGTGTTTCGTCCAGCAGAGGGCGGTCTGTTATAACAACCAAATTGTGTATGTAGGGGAGGGGGGCTCCAGCTTCAGTTTCCCTCCTGAATGATAAAACTGAAGAGAAAAGGCCGACCTTGCATCACCGGCATTGTTGAAGCTCTGAGTGTGAATGAGCGACTGTGATGTGAGAACTTTCCCAGCGTCCTCGGCGGTGCAGGCCTGTAAGGTGGGAGGCTGTTGCTTAGCAGCATCGGCTCGTTTCTTCAGTAACTTCACACAATCTGAACTCGATGGTCGAGACAGAACAGACGCACAGAGGACAAGGAAGTCTGATGTTGTACCAGAAGATGCTGCTCCCTGATTGGTCAGCAGGCTAAATGGTACATGGACTTCACTTATAAAGCACTTTTCAACCCTAATGGTGACGTAGCTGCCATGAAGGTGCTGGGGTTCAGCGCTTTGCCCAAGGACAACAGGGATCTGCGGCTGTAGCCATGTTGCTACTGCTGTTATTAATATTATTATTGTATTGCTACTATTACTTCTATTAATGTTAACATCAGTAGCATTGCTACTACTATTACTTTACATCTGTACCGTGCTGCTGTGTTCTCTTTCCTCCTGCTCTCACTCTCTCACTCAACACCCCCCCCCCCCCCCTCAACCCAACCAGTCGAGGCAGATGAGTGCCCACCCAGAGTCTGGTCCTGGTTCTGGTTCTGGTTCTTGCCACTGTCCCCTGGTGCTGCTCACGGTGGGAACTGTTGTGTCTGTCTGGCCCTGCTCTGTATGAACAGGTGCTATAAGATAACTTTGTTACATGGATCTATATAAATAAAACTGAACTGAACTTTCTAAACAGACGTCCCCACATTCCACAGTTTCCTGGCATTTTTTAAATGTCTTCACTTTAAAAATGTTTGAAGTTTCTAAAACATGTCCTAACTTTTCAAAAACAAGCTTTCTAAAAAATGTCATGTTCCTAAATGTCTTCTCTTTCTACAAAATGTCAAAAATGTCTACTTTCCAAAATATATCCTAAACATATGCCCTCAGATTCCACAATGTGCTGTCTTTTTAAAAATGGTCCTCACATGTGCAGTAAGTAGTCCGACACACACACTCTGGTACCGTTTGCAGCAGCTCATCAGCTCTCGGTGAAGCTCTTGGTGACTTTTTGAAGCTTTGACCGGATTCACCAGTTTCTTGGGTTTGATGAGGTCTTCGTCCTCGTCTCCCTCCACGTAGTCAGGCTGGGGGACGTAGCTGGACACTGGGGACGGTTTCCTGTGGACCCCCTCAGACCGGTGCTGCTGCAGGTCTGCATACGCTGAGGCTACAGACACGAGGACACAAGTATTCTATTTATATATTCATAAATATATATTATACATTTATAATTTAAATATAATCTGACTTCCTGCTCTCCAGAAGATGAACCCTGTAGATTTGATTGGCTCCATGATGGTTCCTCTAGCGCCACCCTCAGGAGAAACCATACATTTTAGTTAAGAATCAGTAAACCATCATGTTTTGTGAAGCCTGTAGGGGGCGCTAGCAGGGCTTTTATCCGAGTGAAGCTGTGTAAACTTCAGTGTCCGTCTCTGTCTGAGAGAAGAAAGGACAGATTAACGGCATCTGATCCGAGTCCTCAGATATTCTGGGAGACAGAGATCAGATGTCATACAGTTCACTTCACACAATGACCTCTTTCTCAAGTGCAACCAGAGACCAACATCCACTGCTGCTTCATATTTCACAAAAATTAAATGCGCTGTGAGTGTTTGGTCGCTGGTTCGTCTCAGAAACACAGGGACGTCCGCGGTGCCTGGCCAAAAGGATGCGGACAGCTGATCCTCCACTCTCCTGGCTTCAGGTTTCCCTCCAGATGTTTGTAATTCTCCTGCAGCATTCTATTCAGTAACATTTCAGAATCTCAGCTTTAAGGGACAACAGACAGCTGTGGAGCAGAGACGAAGCTCTGTGATTGGCTGTTAAAATGTCCAGGCTACACTCAGAAGGTGACGGTGATTCGCTGTGATTGTGGTTGTTACCATATCTGGACTCTGACAGCCACTGTCGCAGCTCTCTGATTGGTGCGAGGTCACTCCACACTGATTGGCTGCTGAGGTCACCGCTCAGTTCGAATCAGGATGGCAGGTTTAAATGTCCTGATGTAAACTTTATTTTGTGTCAGCTGAACAGTGCGTGCTGCATTTGTGTTGTAATCACACATCGACCCCCAGTGGAAACCTCCTGACCCCCAGCAGTCTGATTTGTTCTGGACCCGAACCTGCAGGCGAGTCCAGGATCACCACAGCCTGTGAACCCCCCAGAGTCCAGGATCACCACAGCCTGTGAACCCCACAGCCCTGAAGGTCCGAGCCAGCAGTTCTGTGCTGATGACACTTCCTGAGGCAGTTCACAGAGGTGTTCATTGTGTTTAACCAAACCTGCAACATTCAAACAGCGACGTTCAACATGAGATAATTTCCTCTCGCATGAATTCTGACACTTTTAATTAGTCCAAAGACATTTCTGCTTCATGACTGAGCTGCTCTTGCTCCTTCTTTATCAGCACTTATATCTGACAGTGAATCCAGCAGAGGATGATTCTTACAGTGTGCTTCATGTCAGAGTCTCAGAGTTTGTTGCGATTATTCAACAGGAGCTTTGAATCAGAGGGCTGATGCAGGAGGTCTGGACGGGCTTTGAGATATTCTGTGGTTTGGTATTGATTTGAGACAGGACGTGCAAACTAAACCCTCTGTGTAGTTTATCGACGTCTCTGAGTGCCTGTTATCTGGTTACAACTAGAAGCTGTGTTTTTGCTTCAGTCTGATAAGGAAGACTGTCTGACTCCACCTCAGCCAGGAGGAAATGTGATCATGTTACACAGTAATTCATTCATCCTGAGAAAAAAACACACCAAAGTTACTAAATCACATCATATCTGCAGCTGCGAAGAGCTCAAAGCATCCGAAACCAAAAAACTATCTGGTATCATCGGTGAGCTGAAGGCTAGAACTCATCCTGCACCTTGATTTGACATCAGGATCAGACATTTCTGACAGTTATACATTTTACAAGCGTTACTGATTATCCCGATGAACCTAATCTGCATATATAACCTATAAACGGTTCTTTACTTTTGTAAATCTGAATTCTCATCCTTGTCTGAGCTGAGATGATAATGATAATAATTAATGATATAATTACTTCGGGCACAGCAGCAAAATCGGAACAATTCAAATATAATTTTGCATTTAATTGAAACCATTACATTTCTCTCAGACTGAATCAAACCGTTGAGATTTTACAGACTTTCAGTTTGTCAATGAGTCACACAAACCCCCTAACACCCCCCCACCCCCAACCCTGACGGTGTCCATAAAGACCCGGGTCACAAACTGACCTGTTGCACCACACAAGTCAAATTGTGCAGCTCCTAGAAAAGCAGTCCTGGTTTTTATCATTAAAAACTTGGTGGACCTCTTACCTGTAACTACAACACCAGAGAGTACTGCGCCAGACCAGGACTACAACACCAGAGAGTACTGCGCCAGACCAGGACTACAACACCAGAGAGTACTGCGCCAGACCAGGACTACAACAGCAGAGAGTACTGCGCCAGACCAGTACTGCACCAGGGAGTACTGCGCCAGACCAGGACTACAACAGCAGAGAGTACTGCACCAGACCAGGACTACAACACCAGAGAGTACTGCACCAGTAGTGTATGAATGTGGAGTCAGCATCTCAGCACAGTAAGTTCTAAACTCCCACTCGAATAGTTTCCCTGCCAACAGTGACTTCGTCTCCCTCATCCTACGCTCATCTCGACACCACCCTCACACTGCTGACACCACCCTCACACTGCTGACACCACCCTCACGCTGCTGTATCAGCCGTTAGAACCACGTCGCTCTCATGCAACAAATGACTCAAGACTTGAATTATTCATCAAATGTATAAAAAGGAAAATATCCTGCCAATACAAGAAGACTGCAGGAAGTATTACTCACGTAGTGTGCAGGTACAATGTGGAGGTACTTGAATATTTCCATTTTATGTTACTATTAAAAATAACATTTAAGAATTGTACTTTTTACAGCCATCGTTACATTCAATAGTTTTTAGAGTAATAGTAGTTATATGATGCACTGTTGTAACAGTTATTCCAGTAATATAAAATGCTGAACAGTGATGTAACACTCACCCATTTTTCTGCATAATTAGAACTTATAGAATATTTGCACACTCTTGTATTGATACTTTACTTGAGTCTGAATACTTCCTCCTCCACTCTGTACCTCAACCAATCTGTACTAAATAACATTATTAAATGCAATTATTCTGAAAGAATAATAAGTATAACAGTAAAAACATCATTTTTTACGGTACATTAACTAATAATAATCTCTATCTTAACAAGTACTTCATTCCTAAATATGTATATCAATTTGTTCAATTCTGGTTCCATATAACAATAAAACAAATAGATTTTCAATTATAATCTTATTTAACGAAGATTTTTGTCATTTTGTTAAACAGCATAAAACAGAGATAACAGCATGATGGGATGAAAACACTAAAAGTTAAAATACGATATTAGGAAGGTATTGGGACAGATACAGGAAGTAGTAGTTATTGATCTGCAGTAACTCTTATCAGTTGTCTCTGCCCAGAAGTGTCAAAGTGCAGAAGAACAAATATCCATGAACACGACACAGAAAATAAACGTAGAAGCAGCGAAATAACATCTGCACCACATGTTGCAGTCTGATCTCAGGAAGGAGAAGCTCCAGGAGGATCCAGGATCACAGTCAGTCCTCCTCTGGTTCTTACCAGACTTCACCATCCCCTCCCTGCCTGTGGTGGACTGTTGGGGACTCGTCCTCTGATCCCTCTGATTCATGATGATGCTCATCTGTTTCAGTCTGTGTGAAGCTTCATGCTCTCTGTACGAGCGGCAGTGCTGCTCTCCTCCGACTGAAGCATGCCGAGTGTCAAACAACGGTCACATGATCCTCTAAGTGTTTCCTTTCCCCCGCCTCCTCCTCCTCCTCCTCCTCCTCCACCTCCTCCTCCTCCTCTCCTCCCTCTCCTCCACCTCCTCCTCCACCATGTAAAGAGATCCAGCTCTGAAAGATGGACTCTGCCAGTAAGTCAACAAAATACATAAACTAGTATCAAATGTAACATTAACTTATTTGTAAAGATAAAATTTTTATTTTGAATAGTGGGTCGTCCTACTCGTGTAGCTAATGTTAGCCAGTCAGCTAACTAGCATCAGCATAAAGTCAACTTTAACTAGTCCCTTTTATGGGATGGGGGGGAACGCTAGTGTTTCTACTATATTTCCTGTTGTGTTGAAAAAGAAATGTTATTGTTACCACGATGGCCCAACAGAGAAATATTATAATATAATATAATATAAGTTTATGCATTTGGTTGACTTACTGGTGATCAAGGCAGCCATTCAGAGGTCACACTCCCAGAGCACCACTGTTGAGTCAGACGGTAACTTCAGAGGGACAAACTCACCTCTGCCGTTTGGGTGCTGTCCATTCTTCACACACTGCTGCTTCGGAGGCTCGTGGGCGATGCTGTACGCCTTCTGGAAAACACAGAAGAAGAAAAAGAGCAAATGAGGAAGATGTACGTGCAAAGTCATTATGTAAGAACTGTCAGAGTGGAGGACACGTAGAGGCGGGAACAATCTTCACCAGATACATCCAGAGTTCAGCTGCCTGCACAAGAACTAGACATGGTGGATACAAAGCTCTGAAGCTGCTTTCACTGATCTGAAGGTGCTGTTTCAAAGCAATGTGTCAATCGAGTCAAATCACAATCGAGTCAGATCAGTCGAGTCAGATCAATCGAGTCAGATCAGTCGAGTCAGATCACAATTGAGTCAAATCACAATCGAGTCAGATCAATCGAGTCAGATCAATCGAGTCAAATCACAATCGAGTCAGATCACAATTGAGTCAGATCACAATCGAGTCAGATCAATCGAGTCAGATCAATCGAGTCAGATCAATCGAGTCAGATCAGTCGAGTCAGATCACAATCGAGTCAGATCAATCGAGTCAGATCAATCGAGTCAGGTCGAGTGGAGTGGAGTCAAGTGTAGTCAGGTTCACAGTAGAACTTCCCAACATCTGAAAATCCTGAAACACCTGGAAACACTGACACATGTTGATGTTGAAAACATATTTGCTGTTGCAGAACAGATTTATAAAACTGTTCCTTTAACAACATTCAACTTCCAGTGTTTAGTTTTCTTCCTCTGATTCACAGTATTTCTCTCTTTGTTCACCCCCCCCGGGTGTTTCTCAGCTGCTCGTCTCCTTTCAGACTGCAGGTCAGTTGGACGGCGTCCCTCTGACTGAATGGACTTTGTGTTGGTTGCTAAGAGAGACTTCGTCAGGCTTCAACATGGTGACAAGGCCCTCACTGTCTCACAGAACCCCCCAACCCTGATGGGGGGGGGGGTCTCTGGAGGTGACATGAATGTTGTTTACTGCTGGATGAAGGCTGATCTGAGACAAGATTTAATGAATGAACCTTTTCTCCTAAACAGGTCCCAGTCTGTCCACCAGGAGGTTAAAGAAACAGTCCACCATGTAGCGAATTCGTTTTCTCCTCCTCTTCCTCTCTGAGAGTCAGGTGTTCAGATTGATGCCGTTCTCACGTCTGTAGCAAACTATGAAGCTACAGCAGCAGCTGGTTAGCTTAGCACAGAGACTGGACCCAGGGGGAAACAGCTAGCCTGGCTCTGGGGCAAAATTGATCTGTGGGCCACTGTGACCTCCCTGGGG
>JAVQJF010116601.1:0-17869 GCA_036023855.1 Gadopsis marmoratus
TCAGGGTATGACTCGCTGATGGGACAATCAGCCGGGTTAACACACCCCACCTGGTTTCCTCCCTCAGTACGGAGTCCTGATCACCAAGAACGGGGATCACCTGGTGAACCTAAGGGACACAGTTAACATGATGACATACCGTGTTCAACCCAGAGAGGGAGTTTGCACTTCCTCACAGTCCTGCAGGCGGTGGTCTGCATCCCTTTCCTCTTGTGTCAATTGTTGCAATTCTGTCTGTACATCTGTTTATAATGGTTAGATTCACAAGTCAAGTAGGTGTGTAATTTTTACTCTTATATTTATATGTTGTTTAACCAAAGATCTATAACTGACCCACCTCTGCTGTTTTGACAGGTTCTGGTTCTGTCTCTGCTCCTGCTCTTCCTCCCCCCCCCCCACCACGGCCTCTGGCCCTTCCTCTGCCCTGCACTCCATCAACGTTAATAATAACATAATAACTATAATAACAGTGTATCTTCACTTACCTCATCCATCAACATGATGCCAGTCGGTTACCGTCAGTCTACTGTATGTCATGTCACTGTTTTGGACAATGCACAGGAGGCTCGCTCGCGCTTACTGTGTGCGAGCACGAGAACGGCAACAACGCTGACGCTGTCTTAACGGCCACCAGTGTCACTAAAGACAATGACTTTCTTAAAACTGCACGCATGCCCTTTAACTGTCAGTGAAATTGCTGTAATATTGTATCACATTTTCTATAGTGTATGTCTCTGTGATAGGAAAACAGTGAACAACAGCCTCGGTACTTAACTATATCCCTCTTATAAAATAAAGTGAGCCTCAATACCTCAAGCCTCTCAGCTTCAATGGTGCATTGTAAAATGTAATGGTGCAAACTAGTCATTTATAAGGGGCTAAGTTATAAGGTGCAATATAATGAAATTAAGTATTTGCTCGTACATTTCCAAACGAGCTTGTGTTCGTGACAGCTGTCAGATGTGAGAGCACATACGTAGCCGTAACCCTGAAAATGTCAGGCTTTTGTGATTGATCCGCAAGGAAAAAAAAGGATGCTTTCTTATGTTTAACCATTGGGCAGGTTTTCACAGCTGATTGATTGGACTCTCTTCGCAGCCAGAAAAGAAATCACAGCGCCTGTGCAGGCTCACATCAATCACCGGGCGAGCGTTGGCTTGTACAGCAGAGCAGCAGCTGACATTCACACGAGAAAGCTGCCAGCGTTCCCTCCAGACATGCATCACACAGACACGCATCACACAGCTTCCCCGCGGAGTGAAGAGAGCATCCACTAACAACTGGATGAGATCTCTGGAAAAGTTGCTTGTTTTTCCTTAGATGTATTGTGACGTCCACTCATCCCTGCTGCTTTCATCATGCCTGTCATTTCTTTACACATTCATGCTATTCTGAAAATGGTCAGTTGTTGCAGTGAATCAGGGAATTTATTTCTTTAAAGCTTAAAAAAATTATTCCCAAAATGAATATACGTAAATGGGAAATAGTGTGCCGCTGTTAGTTGACAGCCTGGAATTTATCATGTGAATCTGTATTTGTACATATCAACTAATCAGGATGTTAGAAACAGACCTTTTGGTCCAGTGGGCACATATTTATATGTTTTTGGTTATTATTAAGTTTTAAGAGTTTTGTAAATCTCAACCCACTGAGGACATGCTTGTAGTAAAAGCCATTAGATATTTTCCTATAGGCAAGGTTGGAATACATTTTTGATATAATATGCTGAGTGGATGTCTATTTGGTTTGTTTGCTTGTGTGTGCGCTAGTGTGCTAATGTAGCTGTTTCATCTGATCCTGACAGTTTTCAGGTTCTGGCTTTTTTCAACACATAGGGTGTAAAAGTATGTGTTTCCCCCACCTTGAAGTATTCTTGGTTTAGAATTGCCATTCAGCTCCATAAGTCACAGTATCAGTAATTCAAACTTCTTTGAAATATTGCTTTGTAATGTTTTGGAGCCTTTTTATATCTAAAACAAAAGCAACACATTTCTGACGTGGCTGTCACACAGAACACTCTCTCTCTCAGCCTCCTCCCCTCCCTGATTTTTTTTCTGCTTATGCGCTCTCCATTAGGGAGGCTGTCAGCACGTCTTGGTGCAACTATAGATCGTCACGTCAAAACAGCCCTGAAACCTGTCACCCCCCTTCTCCCTCGGAGAGCAGGGCCTCTGTGAAAGCCATTATACGTTCTTCTGTTCAGCTGATTAGCCACCGCTCTCATTATTACTGATACAGGTCCTGGCTTTGAAATGGCATGACTTCGATAGGATTAACTCGTTTGTAATTCATATCCACAGGCTTACTAATTCCAACGAGAGAACAATAATAAACTTGCTAATGGTGTTTATTTGTTCATTTTCAGCCTTTACATTTTCTGGGTTGGGGCTAGTCTTAAATGGTTGAGCTGATGATGCAGTATAGAATCCAAGGCTGCAACCATTTACTTGACATTGTCAAATTTTGTGCTCATGGCTAGTCATTTGTCAAATTGACTTAAGAGGGCATGATAGTCTCACCCTTGAGACTTCTTCTTTCTTTTCACTTAAAATGAAATAAGAGCCCTGTCAAAGCACAGTTTACCTGCCAATGGTAAGATATGACTGTACAAAGACTAGAATAGAAATTGCATCAAGACACCGGAAGCTTAAAAAATGGTCTCACGGAAGCAAATTTGTTTTGGTTCTTTTGTCAACAGACTTTTACAAGCTTTGGACTGAGCATACGTTATCACATAAACCACCAGACTTTCTTTTCACATCAGTCTTTTAATGCTCAACATGTGCTGAGGTTTAATCAAGTCTGCATTAATATCCAATGGGGCAGTTTTCCCATCCAATCTCAATCCACAAGTTTTGACAGCCCCGGTGCACAACTCAATGTTTAAAAGATGAGACAGCTATTGGCAGGCCGTTGAGTTATGAAACCAATAACCCTGCGTCAAGGTCTCGTCATTTACATATGGCCCCACGCAGCAGGCTAGCTTCAGAAAGATGGCAGAAATATGGCACCATGTTGTGGGCACTGCCAGCGAAGTAAGACGTTGGTCCCAAAGATGTCAAATTTAAATTATGAGAACAATAAAAATAAAAACAAAGAAACACTCAAGAACAAAGAAAAAGTGCTTCAACTGAGTTATTAATCATTACCAGAATAATGTTGAGGTTGTTTTGTTTGAATTCCCCAAAGCGTGAATTCACTAGCGGCTACAAAGCATCCCACTGTTCACTAAACCCAAATATTAAAGAGCAAATGGTAATGATGAATGGGGTGCTGCACACACAGCAAGAATACATGTGCTTAGTGGCAATGAATATGAATTCCCATGCAATTGTCGCATGAGAGGCTTTAATGCACTGAGCTGTACTGACCCTCGCACAGGGTGCAGCAAAAGCTGCAAACTATGCAAAAGCTAATACATACATACATGACTGAAAGCAGTCCTTGAAGTCCATATCTTTTTTCTTTTAGTAAATTATCTTTCTGCCTAAAATCTTATCTTCTATCTAAAATTACCTTATTCAGACTTTGTATAATTTTGCTACTTTATGAAGTTTCTCATTAAATGGCAAAATTGAATGACAGGTAAGTATCGCCTGGTGATGATTTTGTGTCCTTAAACATCTATGCAGTCACTCAAGCAAACACTATTTTGCACTGTGGAATGTAAATACAGTACACTATTAATAATCGGCCATTACATCACATTACTTACATTATTGAGGGACGCTAAGAGCAAATCTAAGCTGTTTGCCTTTTGATTTATGCATAACAGTGTCCGCTTAACACTTATTTGTATTGTAACAAATATTCTGTATTAAATTCAAGTTTTTCCACTCTGTATTCAGCCAACGATAGTCATTGTCTTTATGCAGATTCTGAAAATATCACTGTGCTACACCAGAGTGCATCAATTACCTAGAACATTGTGTTCTAGTATACATAGTAAGTGAGAAAGTAAAAGATGTAGCCCATTATCAGTGTCTTACTGTCAGTGTCAGATTTTTTAAAAGTATTGTCCTCCCTTACCACGCAGGACCGTGCCACCCAAACCCTTGCCACAACAGAGGGACATGTGAGGTCAGCGAGACCTACAGGGGCGACACCTTCATTGGTTATGTCTGCAAGTGTCCACCAGGCTTCAGTGGAGTTCACTGCCAACACAGTAAGTTGGACCACTCTCTTCCTTGTTTCTCAAAAAAACAAACAACTTAAACACTTACATTATCATTAAATCAAGTGATCTGAAGGTTGTTGAAAGCTTTCCACAAAGTATGATTTGTCCATTTGAATGTTGAACAGCTGACGGGAGGTAAATCGCTGTTGAAAAGATGAGTTCAGCAAAATGATAGTGGGTTTGGTAGAGAAAGGAAATGCTGAATTTGCTTTCTTTTGTTGAGCGTGCTCTTAATAAAGGTTAGTGTCAGAAGGTTTTTGCTGCCTATGAGGTAATACTTTCTGTTAGACCAGGAGCATTGTTCTCAACCCCAGTACAATTTATGCTCTATCTTTAAACAGTCTGAACTCTTGACCTCTAATGCCCTGCAACTGGACACAAGGGTAACGTAAATGTAAAAACATTAACATGTACACCACAAAAGTGTAATTGGAACTACACTGCTGGTTTAGTTAGAGGTCTCACTTGTGGGTTTTGATGTTATTGAAGGCATCTTGCATAGAAAGAATGCAAAGTAATAGGAAATCAGCAACACCACTTCTCTTAAACCAACAAAAACATCTTTTGATTATTGTTGCAAAGCTTTCTCCAGCCTTTTCTCCTGAAATTCCACAACAAACACCTGACCTGTTTGATTTGATAACTGTTCACGGCAACAACAAGGAGCACCCATAGTGAGCTGTTTTGACATTTTCATAAAGTTAAACTTCTTTTTTTTTCTGTCTCTGAAGCAGCCTGAGTATTCTCAGAAGTAGTTACTGTTCTCATCAGTTTCAAAGTCAATTTCACAGCGAGTATTAGGTGGTGTCAAGACTTTCTTGTGTCAATATTACTGGCAACACTTAGAGATAGAGTCTATTATTTACTACCAGGAAGCGAAAAATAGTTAATTTGAAAAATATGTCATATGACCGGTGGAATCAACATCAGCTAGTATAGCATCAAACACTTACATTCATATCTTGCCTTAAAAACCTTCTATACTTTGAATAGACCCCAGGATTTGGAAATGGCATGTAGCTTTGCCTGTAAGTGCTAACTAAATCTTGCTAAATCCTCCAGTATAATATATCGGTCCTAAGTCCTGTGGCTGCCCTGCCTGTGTGTGTGCTTGGCTGAGCATTGCATTAGCCTGCACAACACAGTTGTCCTTCATGGCAGGTGTGCTTGTAAGTAATGGATTTAATGTATCATGGTGCAAACTATCATTATTGGTTTGAAAGAGAAAGAGGGGTAGACACACAGAGAGAAAGAGGGATGTTAACCAGCGCTTACAGAAGCCATTTATGTCTGTCTCATAATTCTGCCACACTTACACCAAGGTTTAACAAGACAGCAATTCAGTGGTAAACCAAAAAAAGAAAGGGCCTTTTATTTTGGCCAGTCAGTGTCAATCATCAGTTATGTCTTTCAACATCGTTGTTTGTTTTTTTTTATCCATATTTTACAGCACAAAAATAAATTGAGCGAGTCACTCTATGAATGGTATGTCACAGTGATGTTTCCTGCCAGACTTGTGAGCAACTGGCTAGCATTCATGTCATAATTCAGTTATTGTTTCCTATTAAGCCCTTAGGGTGGTGAGAAACTGATTTGGTATGGGCTGAATACAAATTAATGTCTGCCATTTTTATCACAACGGTCATTACAGTTGAATGAGGGAGAGAGAGAATCTGAAGACATTAATAATCACATCTAGCATCTGGATAATTCCTGCAATTAAATGATTGTAATAACTGTTTCTTTTGAATGACAGCTGAGCTGGATTTGTTATGGGATGGTGTTGTCTTTCAATAGTTGACAGACATAAAGAAAATATGAAATGCAAAAAAAAAATGTTGGCTGAGAATTCTGTAGGATACCAGAAACAACCCAAAAACACGAACACAAGGGGTGTTTTCATCCTGCTGAACAGTCTGTTTTAAAGTCTGTTATTTTAATGAATATCACCCAATTTAATGGGTAGATAATGGTGTAACCCTTTTTGCTGCTGATGAGAGTTCAAACTTGCACGTAATGTTTTGGAACTGCATCTGTCTATACTATGAATTCATGAACACGTTCATTAGTCTTTTTGTTAATAAGCTCACAGCTGTTGCAGCAGGATGGATGTCTGTTGTTAGTGTTATTATACCACTTCCTTAAAGGAACAAACCTTCAGTATTTTTAATTAAATTGGATTCAGGATTATATCATATTGTAGGATTATCCTTTATCTGATAGATTGTTTTACAGTATATGCCCAGATCAATGTTTGGCTTTGTATATACTGTGTACTATACAGATGTAACATTATATATATGTAGGCCAGCCCTGGGTTTTACTGTTGCTCTTACTATCTCCTTGCTCCGTCAGAGCCAAATCCAATTTCACACCTTTGAACGTTATCCTAAATACATGCACTACATATCCTGCTTATTAGACCAGTTTTGTGAAGCACAGCCAAGAATGATGTCGCACATGGACAGCTAGGATATACAAGCTATTTCAGGGTTCTTTGATGGGCAGATACTCAACTGTATGAACTTAATGTTACTTAATGTGTTTTTTTTTAGAACAGAGCCATCAATGAGTCAACTTGAGGTGTTGAGATTTCCATATTTAGGGCAGACATTAGACAATCACAGCTGAAGGTGATGGCAGTGTGAAGTCACAGCATGTATTAAAGTGAAAGTTTCATGAGTTTGATGAATGTCACAGTATCATGTTCTTAACTTTTAAAATAGCTTATATGTTGAATTCCAATGGTGTCGCTTGCATTTTGCAAATAATGTGCTTGTGCTGAATTGAGTTTTTATCCCATAGCATTGATTTAAGTTTTAACATCTAAAATGGTACTCAGATGAAACAGTTTTTTTGTTTTTGTTTCATTTACCAGTTTCAAATCAGTTTTACCAAGTCCAAGTCTCAGCACCACCAGGGAAAACCAGGGTTAACTTGGGGTTAGTGTAACTAATAAGGGTGTTATTATTCTTCTTTTATTATTAGAACCCTTATTATCAGAAAGTCATTCATCTTTCGAATAGTGTGGCGTCACGTCCCTCTGGTGACAAGAGAACAAGTGCCACGTTATTGGGCAAGTAGCCAAACGTTGTAATGAACTGTCACAGTGTGAAGATTGGGACTGATTGCCTCACTCGTCATGAGGTTGCAGATCATTTTTAGGGCACACGTTCTCAGTCTGTCAAGGACAAATGAAGTATAAACTGTTGGGGGGTTATTATTGGAAGTCTTATTTTTATGCACAGAGATTTACTGTGATGTCTCGGTCTGTGTAACAAGCCCACCTCATGGTGAGGTTGAACAACATCATTTAATTTGATGCAGTAATACTTAATCATATCTTTGGAAAGTTTGTCAGATCAGATGAAGATATGGCTCCCTCTTTTCCCTTTGAATAGTGAAGCTCCTGAAGTTTCTGCCGCTCCTTATTCTTTACTCTTTTTCAAAGATATGGGTTTTGTCTTATTCCTCTAAGCACTTACTCAGTGATACTGTATGTGGAGCTCAACGCAAGAGACAATTAAAGCTAGCAAGAGACTTTTCAGACCGTATGAGCCAGCGTGTGCAGGATGGTGGTTATTTATGCAGAAATGCACAGTATACAGGCCCTGTAAAAGAATAACATGAATTAACACGTTCATTTGGCTAAATTGTCTCCTGGTGTTCATTTTCTACCTCGGTCTCTTCCATCCTTCCATGGCCTGCAAGTCCTTTAAGCAGATTCCATCTTGGTCTTTGATCAATACTTGTCGGCCTTTCTCTCTGAAACACACCAGCAGGGCAGGATTGATTGAGGATAAATGTGGGATGTGTGAGATTTTTTTGAAAGCGTGGCCCTGTATTTGATCATGTATTGACAGTTGCTATAATGCCATATTAGCCATGCTGCCTCACAGCTTCTTGCCACAGGATAATCAGCCAGCGTTTATAGCTGTGGCCTGATGCAAACCCACAAGGAGCCATTACTGTTAGTCAGTTCACCTGGGACAGATCACAGACGGTCTTTCATCAGCACAAGAGAAAGAAATAGACTCCATAAGGGCTCACTCTGTGCTTACTCTTCGGTACCGCATATAGGACTGCATTAGTGCCCTGTTTTGTGTGTTTTGAAGTTGTTAAGGAGGTGTCCAGTGGTGCTTAGATTTGCTTTTCTTGTTTGCTTTTTCCTCTTAAATGTTTCTCCTGGCCCTCTGACTCCTCAAATTCATATGGATTTTTATGGAGAGAACGCAACATAGAGAAATCGAGATCTGACATCTTTTCTGCCTCTATCCGTTTGTTGTGCTCAATTTACTGCTTAAGAGCGAGATGATAGCTGTAGACTATGGCGCTGCAGCCCCAGGCAGCATGAATGAGTATCAAGAGGACAGTGGTTATGTACATCTTAACCCTTAAACACTTGACTACAACAATAGACTTTATTTGTCAGGCACAAGGCAGTTTCTCCGAGCACCACGGCACCCACCATTTCACTTTACTAGCTTACCTCCGAGTGGTTAGCTGCGTCTCTTCAAGTGAAAAATCACTTGCCCTCCTCTAACCTGCCACTGGCTCACCGGAGGTGACTTTGTAGCGGCAGACCTTCAGTCTGTTGTGATGGCAGGAAGTGGGAGGGAGCTCTTGTTAGCTGGTATATCTTCCTCTCCTCCCACGGAGGCCACCGAGAGAGGACAGTGGGTGAGGTGGAGAGGGGTTGGTGGGCTTGTGGTTTTATGCTCCATCTCACCATGATTGAGGCAGTTGTGATCTCGGTGTAACTGTGAGGCTGCACAGTTGAAGTCGCTGTGGTAAAGACTCGGCCTTAACGGTATGCTCTCTACCAGGTGAGCTACCGGGGCACCCCTTTTGTAAAAAAGCAAGACCTATAACTATGCCAGGAGTTTCCACCTCCTGCTCCTCTGAGTGCCAAATATGTGAACTAAATGAGTGTTGTTTGCTCCTTCTGTTCGTAGTTATTTTGTAGAAATGATAACAGTTCTGAACCAGAAAATGGACCCATATTTCCAGCTAATGATCCTGCAAATTGCCACTGTGTCCACAAAATCAGCTTCCTATTCATCTCAGTGGTGAAGCGGCACAGTGCTGTTGCCAATTTGTATATAGCTCTGGGGCAAAATTGTACATATTCAGAAATCCACTAACTGCCTTAGATCACATGAGCAATATAGCTAAATTTGGGTTTTAGGGCAGATTTTCACTTGGAGTTTGAAAAAAAAATAGTTTTCAGGGGCAGGCTTAGCTAACTGGATTAAGATTGATTTAAATACAACTATAAATGAGTGAAAAAGTTTGTTGAAGAAAAACTTCCATGGTAAACAGGCGAAAGTACTTTGTCCACAGAAAGTAAACCAATTTCAGAATAAACAGAGGCATCGGGTTAGTCATAGTGCCTGAGGTCTGTTCTTGTAGGTATAAATCTGTCTCCTCTTAACAGCCTCTGGGTTACAAGAGTTTGGAAGTTTCACTCAAATTATGCTAATCTGCACTCCAGTTTTATTTGTATATATTTTATATGCTTAATTTCGCATGGGAACTGTTCTGTTTTCTCAGAATAACATACATATTGTAAAATTCAGGGCTTTATCTCCTCATCCCTTCTTCTTCATTGGGTCAGAAACTTAACTGGTGACTGGGTAGCACTATTTCAAACTAATAGTCTGTAGTAGCAGCAGATCAGTACGGCACTATTTCATTATCTTTGTTTAGTTATTCACTCAAAAGTCTCAAATGTATTTTACTTGTGAGCCCTTCACTCCCGCGAGGGTTTCCCAAGGTCATCATTGTACCACAGATCTAAAAATGTGCCCCACAACTTGAAGTGGCCTCAGAACTATTGTGAACACTGGCAGCCTCAAGGCACTCCCCACCGCTGCATTACTGTGATGTAGGGCTGTTTGGAGGACACGGACATTTACAGAAACCCTCTCAACATTACATTCACAATCCCACAGCCCACCCACTGCTCTCAGTCTGTGGCTAGACAGCTACATTTACAGGAAGAGATGAGTGTAGGGAATCCTGGGGGAAGGGTCCATAGTACACCAAACATCCAAAGAAGCGGCCACAATCACAGAGCCAAACCGTCAGACTCCAATGATCAACAACTCATGGATAGACAGTGAGTGTGTCTGCACAGGAGTCTCTGCAGATCAAAATGGAAAGATGGATGTGCCCGTGGGCCTGCAGTCGTGTTGTTCTACCTCACTGAACATTTGCTCTGTCTAATCTTCAAAGCACCACACATTTGTGTCACTAAAAACAGCAGAGCACCTCTTTATGTGGTGGTTCAATCATAATCTGGCCAGTAAAACCGGCCTTTAGATGACTTTTATGCATCTTTTTTTATCTGTGGGAAGAAATATATATGATTGTCTAAAACAGCTTTAACACTACCCATGTGATATTTAAAAACAAGACATCAGCAGACACCTTTACTTTAACATAATTTAGGAGGGAAAAAGAAAGCTTACATCATAGCAGCATAAAGGAATTTGTGCATGTTCGTGTGTACGCCTGTAGCAGACTTTAGCTCTCTCTTAGACTTACTGAGTGCTAAAGTTGTTTCTCAGGGTGTCTGATTGTCTCCTGGTGAGTTGACTACTCTTGGAGAAAAAGTGTGTAGTGGAAGCAATTGTTACACCCTGTGGATATTGTCTGTGTTTCCTGCCTTATTTTGAAATTCTTACCTGTCTCTCGTCGATTATCCACACCTGCTCCCCATTTCTCACCTGCTCCTGATTCCCTTGTTAGCCACTTCCCACTTTCTTTGTTCTCTTGTCAGCTCAGACTCTTTGTGATGTGCTTAGTTTTCAGTGTCTTGCCTGTTGTATGTTCCTTTGGGCTTCTGTTGATGAACCTAGACTTACCTGTTGTCTGTCTTCCTGCCTGGCTGCCTACCCATACCTACAACTAAGCCAATGTTGTGTTAAATAAACCATTGAAACTGCTCCAGTCTGTCTGTGCTGTCTGCTCTTAGGTCCAATCCCTGCTACCCGCAGTGACAGCAATGTCTGTTTGCAGAATGTAACCTGCACTGGATTACTTGAAAGATGATTAATTATTTCTGTTGCTGGGCTAGTGAAGGCATATTGCTCTGACAAGTGGTTTGCATTCTGCAGGTAAGGAGGATTCGGTCAAATCCAGACATGGGGAAGTTCTTGCCCACACTGACTGCTGTGTCTTGACGGTTTTCAGTTTTTTTTCCAGCTCAACACCAGCAGAGGTGTGTCTGCCACAACGTGTTGCCCTGAGAAAGAGTCACATGCAAACAGGGGCGCAGGTATAGACAAGGCGGTTGCACTGAGGCCCCGTGAGGTAGGGGGGGTCCATAGAGGGAGCTGACATATGACTGAGTTCAACAAAGAACTTGCAATTTGTGGTGACATTTGCTATATATACACACCCTCACCCCCAGTTGTGCGTTGCTATCCTGCCTGTCCCTGACCAAGACAGGACAGGGATGTGCACTGGATTTGGTTCCCGTTCGCCATAGAAGGCTGACCACTGTTAAAGAGACGGGAAAGAAGAGAACAGGAGGAGAAGGTTGCAAAGCTGTCTAAATTAGATTCATTTGGCCTTTTTAGTTGCCAGCCCTTAGTGTCAGCGTGTTAACAACCATGCAGCAGGTAACATTAGGTTAGCAAACTATGCTGTTGTGTTAGATATTCATTTCAAGACAAGCTATACATACATATAGGCTAAACATATTAGGCTACAAATTGGATAAATTGTGGTCGCGACCAGGTGGATAGACAGCCTATGTATTATGGTAAACTAGGTAATAGCCTAAGATTCTAGGTAAGCTATTCCTAGCATTAGATAACCCTTTCATTTCCATATTCTTGGTAAGAAATGCATTTGACTGTAAAATCTAACACATTGTTAAGATTTATACGGCTAATGGTGTGTGTGCGCATGCTTTATGACTAGTAACTAGCATGCACTAGGGCCCGTCATACTACTGGGGCCAGTCGGAACTACCTTGCACCACTGCATGCAAGCACAGAGGCTTTAAGGTCAGAGGCCTTCATTTCCTAGATTTTGGCTGTTATACAGCAGACATACAGGGGTTCTTGTGTGCCAGTACAGGGGGTGCGAGTTTATTTTGTGGTGGCATCATATGCATTGTGGTGTGGTACCACTCTTGACTGAGATATGCCTCACTGCCACTTTGCCTGTCCCATCATATTTACACTTACATGTCTACTGTCTTAGTGTAGCTGCCTACTTTAGGAGGAGGGTGCTTGGTGTTTCCACCAGTAGATATCCCAGATGAAGGATTCATTTTTCCAATCAGCTGCATCTGTTGGGTTGACATGTCCAGCCTGTATCCCAAAGAAATCAGCTTTCAGTTGACGATGTATCCTATGATAATCCAACAGAAGGTGGAAAGAAACCGGCCGAAATATCTTACTTAAAAGTTTAATGTTTGTTCTTTTTTCTCTTAATTTGTGTCATATCTGAATACTGAATTTGCCATAAGAAGGTGTCTTGTTTAAATCAGAATAAAGACAGCATGAAGGCAGATACTTAGCTGTGGAAACAACAGACCTTTTAGAGCAAGGCCCACCTATAATATAGTTTACATTATGGTAAATAATATGGCCAAAATAGTGTAAGAAGCGTATTTCATTAATATTGCTCCTCTATATGGTTGTTGGTTGCTTCCAGTGTGTGCTTTTGTGTGTGGTCAAAGATCAGTGTTTTTCAGATTATGTCCTTGGATATCCTGCTGCCCCTTTCTCTCCTTCTGTCAGAGGGCATTTTGGATAACAAGCTGAGGAAACAAGCTGAAATCAAGGTGTTTAGGGCCACTTTTTCTGTGCCACTGACATAGCTTTTATTTTTTGCCTTCTACATGGGGCCTTTTGCTTGACTGATCAAAACTGACCAACCTTGTTTTTTTATTTTTCTGGTTTATTGAAAACAAAGAATCGGGCAAACACTATTTACCAGGATCAATAGGTGCTTTGCTCTGATCTTGTGTGAGCCTTATGCATGTTCTCACCCCCCAACTGTCAGTGCTACGACCAATCATTGATATTGGGGTGATATGTCACCTCTTCCATACGCCTCCAGTAAGCACCCAGTTCTGCAAATCCTGCCAAATAAAAACTGCTGTAGAAACATATTTTAAGTAAGATGACCTTTCTTCTTCGGCAAGGTGATGCTTTGCTAGCAAAATTACAGGCGAGACCGTTTTTTTTTTCTTCCCATAATGCAACTTTGCTGTTAAAACCGAATGCCTTTGGGAATTTGAAGCTATATAAAATGGACCAGTGGCTTGAAGTGCAGTCTTGTTAGCAAAACATAGTCTTCTAGGGAAAGGCCAGCACTTTTGAACAAATGGGAAGTGCTTCAGGAAGAATTTTGTTAGAGAGTTATGTTTGAGATTAAAAGAGAAAATTACAAGAAACAAAAGCCTTGGAAATGTGTACTTTAGATGCTATTAAGGAAAACGGCAAGAAAATAATGAGATGAGAATTGCCAAAAAGGAGCTTGGAAGTATTTTTGTGTGCGGGGGGGGGTTCCCCTCCCTTGTTCCCAGTCCCTGAGCACCCATTCACCTGGTTTATCCTTCCTGTGGAGGAGTTATGGGGAACGAGCTGTTACCAGGGCCTAATTGTGTTAGGCCCCCTCGGACACTGAGCTGCGCTGTCACCTCCTAGCCTCTGCAGTAAGGATGGACCTGTTGGCAGATGGCCAAAGCATAAATAGAGATGCTTTTCCAAATCCCAGGTGGCGGAAAAGAGTTAGACTCAGCCCCGCTCAGGGCTTTTGGCTGGCACTGCAAGCCAAAGCAGAACACTGATAAATGTTCAGCTTGACTACACAGAGCAGCATTAATTCAGGATGGTCACTGTGTGACCAAATTAGTATCAGTGTTTTACTACAAACTGAGTTTATTCGGTGTGACTGAGAAGATATTAAAGCTGATGGTCATGAGAATGGGTAGTTTGTAAACCATAACATAAGATTTTGGCTGGTGCCTAGCGGGGGAAGTCTGGTGCCCTTATGGGGATCATAGTAATTTATTTAACAAAGTATTCATGGAATCTCCTCTCTCTTCATTAGACACAGGAAAGAGTAGTTAACACAGAGGGTCAGCAAGCAAATTAACTTGTAAAATCAGTGTGAAATCACTCCCACCACATCTTAATTTGGCAGCACTGTCAATATTAAACTGCAGTCATTCAGAATTTCATTATGATGCAACTTTGTTTTCAGACGTTTTAAACTAAACTCCTTAAATCCTTTGTTTTTCTTGTCTTCCTTTTTAAATATAATTAACTTTTGTTTATTTTGTCACGATCTATGTCTGCATAAGTGTTTGTTTGCTGTTTTCTGTCATTCGTCCTGTGTACTTCTGGTCTTGTAGTTTACAGCCTTTTATCCCTTGTGTGTGAGTCAGAGTCCTGTCTGACTTTGTCCTTCTGTGTCCCTGGTTGTTGATTGGTTTCACCTGCTCCCAGTGTTCACCTGTCCTGAGTTCCCTCGTTACTTACGGTGGTTCAGTTCCTTTGTCTGGTGTTGGTTCAGTGTTACCGTGTGGCTTGTTCATGTCAGTGGGTTTCCCTGCTGCTGTCCTGTCTTCCCTGTGTGCTCTCTGTGTGCTTTCCTGTGTTTCCCCGCCCAGACTCTCTGTGTTGGTTTTTGGTCTTTGCTTTCCGCCTTACCGTCTCTAAGTGCCTTTTGGTTTATCTTTTAATAAAACCCCTGTTTCCCATGACGCTGTCTGCATTTGGGTCCTTCCTACACCCCATATATAATATCTTATATTGTGTTAACATATTTGATTGTGAACATTTTTGAGCATTCCCATCACACATGGCTGTACTTTGTGCTTTTTGCTAATTAGGGAATGTTAGCATGCTAAACTAAATTTGTGAACATAGATTTTATACATTTGTAAGGTTCTGCAGACTGTCAGTAATTTTAAATACGTGCATGTGGATCAGCCATAACTTTATGACCACTGACAGGTGAAGTGAAGAACATTGATTATCTCGTTACAATGGCACTTGTCAGTACGGGGGGATATATTAGGCAGGAAGTGAACATGTGTTGAAGCAGGAAAAATGGGCACGCGTAAGGATGACACTCACTTACTTAAAGCGACTTTGACAAGGGCCAAACTGTGATGGCTAGACTGGGTCAGAGCATCTCCAAAACTGCAGCTCTTGTGGGGTGTTCCCGGTCTGCAGTGGTCAGTACCAACCAAAAGTGGTCCAAGGAAGGTAAACTGGCGAATCGGCAACAGGGTCATGGGTGGCCAAGGCTCAGTGATGTGTGTGTGTGGGGGGGGGGGGGGAGCGAAGGCCTGGCCCAACAGAAGAGCTACTCGACAGGTCGGGGCTGTTTTTGAGGCAAGGGACCTTCACAATATTAGGGGTGTGTGTGTGTGTAGATGTCTCTTGTCATCCTCATTTTTCCCCCACATCAAGCCCATGCTTGCACTTTTCCCGCCACCTCCCTCCAATTTTTATCAACATATACCATTTAAGCATCTCTTTAAC
The DNA here is from genome assembly GCA_036023855.1 of Gadopsis marmoratus. Taxonomy (NCBI): domain Eukaryota; kingdom Metazoa; phylum Chordata; class Actinopteri; order Centrarchiformes; family Percichthyidae; genus Gadopsis; species Gadopsis marmoratus. The sequence goes on from JAVQJF010116601.1 coordinate 15,697, forward strand.
ATTTTTATAAGTGTACCTCGGTGATGTTAAAGAGGTTGTGGATCACACTGGTAGATTAGTATTCCTCTCACACACCTGCTGTGGAGGCTCCATCTGTAGGTTTTAAATGACACTTAAGGCTTTCCTCTGTCATTGTGCCTTCGAGCTGAGGACTCTACACATTCTGCACACCCCAGCATCGGAGGGGCCCCCCAGTCTGCATATTTTCCAAATGATGGGTGTTTTGCTTCTCAGATACTCAAACCTCTCTGCAATGCATCCTAACACACCTTTTCAAGGGCTTTAGGAATGCAGCTGTGAATAACATCTCAGTGGACTAATCCCACTTCAAAAAGAGGTATACACTATTCTTAATCCAGAATTCACAACTTCATGCATCATCATATACCTTGAAATATTTTCCGCATGCACCACTGGGAAAACTAATCTGCATATGATAATTTTGAATTTCTGTATAGGAGATCAATAAAACAATACTCACGCTAAGCCTATGACCAAGGCTGAGACATTACTGTGAAAACACATTTCAAGAATACATCAGGTGATTTTTTATTTTTTTTAAATCTCTTTCAACTGATTGTGTGACTTCATCAGACCCAAGATAGGAATCCTGTCTTATGTGGTGATAGTCACTTCAGTGGCATGGGTAAGGCAAGGATAGATTGACAGGATAGATTGACAGCGGAGACAGGCAGTTCCGTGTTCCATCTTCTATCTCTGACTCAACCTGGAGAGACAGGGCTTGTCTTGGCCTTGTGTAGTGTGGACTAGACACATTTCACTGCACCAGGACCTGTCAAACACAACTTCCAAGGCTGATCGCCCATATACGAAGATGCAGCTCTGAGAACATGGGGAAGGGGGGGGGTAAAATTTACCAAAGAAATAAATAACTGAGGATTGCATCACAGGACAGATGAGCACACTAATCACAGAGGGAATGGAAGACAGGGCAAGCACGTGAGGTATGTTTGTCTTATCAGAACTGCAACTCTATTATTGGCTGAATATGTGCTTATATTGATTCCATGGTGCTAACTTTCAGGCATGAAAAACACTCAATCATATAATGTAATGTTCTCTTAGTTCCCTTAGATATGTTTTGGTGGTCACTGAATAACACTGTGCTGTGTAAGCCTAGAACTTGTGTTGTATATTTAGTCCTTGAAGTGGACCCCACATACATTTACCAAATGTTCATCATCAGACATGCAATTCTCATAATGTTTTTGTTCTGATACCTTCCTTAATAAAGGAATATAGGCTAACCATGTACGTTTTTCCTACTCAGAATAACATCCAAGTCGTGTAAATTATTGTCTGTGTGTTTGAAAATTTGAAATTTTTTTCCTCCTGCCGGAATTATTCTGTGTACCCACAAATTGCAAATTTTTTTCAGTATCAAATCCAACATCGTCAGGGCATCAGCAGCAGCCTGACCCAGGGGAAACCCTAACCGCTATTAAAAAAAAATAGGATGATTACTTCCAAGGAAGTACAAGTGTTCAAGGTCAGAGGTTAATTATGTGGCAGGCCACTTCATTCCTGCCGATCACTGACGGTGGAGGTCAAACCACTTCTTCTGGTCTAGATAGAGAGGTCAAGGGGATTGAGAGGAGGCTTGCTTACCAAACGTTTGTGAGTCCACTGGCTCTGTGACATAAAAACAGATGAGAAGAAACATCCCCATGGTAAAATGTGCATGAGGGCTAAACTGAGCCCTGGTGCAGATATGTAACAGAATCTCCACATGAAAGCGAAATCATAACCTCCAATTGTGTGGCTTGGAGTATCTTTGCAGAAGAAAAAGATGGCTTTACAGAGTTTTACCCAACATCTGACTGTAATTTAATGAAGGAAGTGGGTGAGATGTAGGGGCAATACTGCTGGGACATTACCTTTCATTCTGCTAATTAAGTTTGCAGGCTTTACAAGTGTGAGAGGATTACAAGCTATTATCAGGCATTTATTTCATTTGTGTGATTTTATGTTGTTGTTTGGGGGCAGTTTAGGCTTTCTGATGCTGCCGCATATATACACTGCTCAAAGAAATTGCAGGCCACTGGCGTGAATGTCTCTGACCAAACAATCACAAACAGACTTCGTGAGGGTGGCCTGAGGGCCCGATGTCCTCTGGTGGGCCCTGTGCTCACTGCCCGGCACCGTGGAGCTC
>JAVQJF010116620.1:0-10876 GCA_036023855.1 Gadopsis marmoratus
CTATCTATCTATCTATCTATCTATCTATCTATCTATCTATCTATCTATCTATCTATCTATCTATCTATCTATCTATCTATCTATCTATCTTATCATCCCAGACTACAAAACCAGCCCCCAGCAGCGACTCCTCCATACCTGATGAATGTGACAACTTTTATACCCACTTTGACAGAGAAAACCAGGAGGCAGCAATCAAGGCTGTACTCCTTGCAGACCACCAGCCCCTCTCACACTCCTCTGCCTGTGCTGGGCAGCTGACTGGGCCAATGTCAGGTTGAAGATGTCTGTGAAGACCTCAAACAAACCACCTACATCATGCTGGCACGAAAACACTCCACTGAAGTGGGCCTAGATCACGTCCTTGTTGAATTCACCACCACCATTACGAAGTGTTTCAAGAGGCTGGTCCTGGTTCATCACAAAACCCACCTACCACCCACACTGGATCCCCTCCGTTTCATCTACAGGTGTATGGAGGATGCCATCTCAGAGCTACACTCTGCCTTCTCCCACCTGGACCTGAATGCTGTTCATCAACTTCCGTTAAGCATTCAACACCATAATCTCTTCACCAAACTGATCACCATCTCTGTGACCTTGGCATCAACACCTCCCTCTGCAACTGGATCCTGGATTTCCCAACTAACACTTTGAGTCCTCTCCTTCTGCTTTGTTATGATATGGCACAATATAAATAAAACTGAATTGAATTGAATTCATACGTACATGCCCATGTTCATACTGTGAATGCTTAACTGTTTATTCTATTTATTGCCTCTAAACATGTATACATTACTTATTATTTAATTGTATATAATAGCAATTTTTACTACATTTTACTAGGATCCCATGGAAAAGTCTTTTCATTTTGTTCTCAGAACAAAATGACAATAAAGTCTGATTTGATTTGTTAGATGCTAAACTGCATTTCATTGTCCGTGCAACTTCATGCAAAGACAGTTGAATCTAATCTACTTGAGATTGGTGGCAATGGAGCCGCATTTGTTGATCCCTAGTTGATCAGCACCTGTATCTGCATATTTAAGGTTGGTCTGGAAACAGTGCTCTGACAAGTGCCAACATGCCAAAGGCATCTGTGTGAACCATCTTCAGAGAAAGAGTTCATCATCTTCATCATCCAAAATTTCCCTGGCTCCATCGTCTTCCCATTGTCTCCATTATGTACAATTCTGTAAATATCAATTTCGAGGGTTCACAGATTATTTCAGTTACCCGCCCCCCACCACCACACAAAAATACACATCAGTGGCAAACCTATGCTTTAATCATCTTAGCATTTTCTTGCTGTCGCTCACCCCACTTGTAGTGAAGGATTGATATCTGATTATATTTGGGTCACTCATCCAGATGGACCCACGTTCAGACACCACCCGCCCCGCCATACACAACACCTGACCTCTGACCGCCTGTGGTGTTGCCATGGAAACCTGTTCCATGGAGATGAGGAGGGCGGGGATGGAGAGATGGGGAGAACACATGAGGAGGAGCAAGGGGAGGAGGTGGTAGGGGGAGGTATCTGTCTTTGGTGTTATAGGCCAATCCCATGGCTGCTTAATCTCCATGAATAGAGAGTGAGCCTTGACCATCGCAAACAACCCCCCCCCCCCACATCCTTCACCGTCTCGTCTCTGTGTCTTTTCTTGGGTATTCCACTTCTCTCAGCCGCCTCAGTCTGCTCTATTTCTTTCTCCTTCTTTTCTGTGCCAGACAGATGGTTCAGAACGCAAACATTTGTCTGAACTCCGGAGAGCATCCCTTACCCCCCAATAAATCTACGGAAGGAAGAAGGAGATTTTATAAATAAGACATGTTCTTTGTGAGTACAGATGCACTTCCATCCATTGCATGTATACATAATGATAGCTGCTTCTTGCCAGTTTTCAGACTGGCACTCTCTCAAAAACTTAACAAAAAGGTTACTTACATAAAGAGTCGGTGTAGACCTGCTCTATATGAAAAAGCTATGAGATTGATAGTTATGCTATGAGATAACTTTGTCATGATATGGTGCTATAAATCAAACTGAACTGAATTGAACAAATGCACCATTGTTAAAGGAAAATTCTGGTCTTGTTTTTTTGTAGTTTTCATTACTATTAATTACTATTATTATTATTGACTTAGGAAAACAGCAAGTCTGACAGGGAACCAATATGAGCAGACAGGTTGTGAACAACCCAATTTATCCAGATTATCCCCCATCCAGGGATATGTATGTAAGGATGTGTACATTTACTCACAAATGTTGTTCTCTTATGGGTTGCAGAAACAGTTAAATTCACTGCCCTCACCCCTAACACACACACACACCTCCAATTCCATTTATATGTTTAACCTACATGTGGTGTGTAGCTACAGAAAATAGTATTTGTAAAGATGGAGCGATTTGCATATGAAATTAGCCTTTTTACATTTTAGGCAATAAAACTCCTCAGATAGACCTTCTATCCCCCCCCCATGCAGTGCACCCACCCACACACACACACACAGGGAGGCTAACAGTAGCAGAGAAGTGTTGACAGCAGCCTTCTTGGTAAATATTGAATTTAGCCAAGCAGGCTCTGTCTAATCTCCCAGCATGCACTGGGCTGATGCTCTCTTATCCAGATGGACAGCTTTGCTGGGAGTTATTTGGTAAACAGCTCTCATATGTTCTGCTATGTTGCAATCCAGACAAATACAGGAATAACTCAGCCAACAAGTGGAGCCAACAACTGCCTGTTCCTCAAGTCCTGTGTGAAAAATATCAGTTTATTTGTAATAATACAGGATAAATACAGTACATCTAAAATTAGTTATTGCAATGGAGCTTCGGCATCTTTTATATGTGAAAGGAACACAGACTAAGATGATGACTAAGGTGCTCATCACCTCCTGGCAGGCAGTGCTTCAATATCACTACACCAACATACTGTATGCATACACAATGAACACCTAGAGTCAGAAGTAGCAGCTGAGATGTGGGACAGAACTGGACTGGTGACTTCTCTCACTAGAGCCATGCAGATTGTTTTGCGTTGATTTGTCAGTTAGTTCACTTTGCTATCTTGCCATTGGCAGGTCTGATGTAGCTGCGTGTATTTCATTGCTGCCTTGCAGAGTGGTCTGTTTGCTTTGTTATGTATAATGTAGCAGAATGTTGTCTTGTTTAGTACATATTATTTTATTATTAGGAATATTCCATTCAGTAGACTTAGGTGTACTTCTATGCTGCAAATGCCTGACAATGTAGCATAATGACATCCTGTATGATAAGGTAACAAAATATCCAATTATTATTATTGGTCTGCAAGCTTATAAACTTCTTCAATAGCTGTTTAAATTTTAATCTTATTTTCACTGAGGTGACAATATGACATATATGTAGCAACTACATGTGAAATCTCTTATGAGGTTATATAGAATTTCTGCAGTAAGACTGTTTCCGATTCAGTTTGGTTTTATTCATCTAGCGCCTATCATAACAAAGTTATCTCAGCGCACAATCAGGATCTATGTCATTGTTTTTAAAAATCTGGGTCATAAAGGATAGGGAGTGGGTCGCCATGATGTACCTGGAAGATAATACAAAATATATAACCAACGACCACAGACTTTTTGTAAAACAGCTTCTCTTTAATTTAAGTTCTTGTGATTTAAGGAAGGTTCTTAAAATGTCAGAATACAGAAACTTCTGTTCTGTTGTGTGAAATGTCTCAAATTGAGCATTTAAATGTGTTATTGTGCGTTTGACAAAGTCAATAAGTACATTTCAGTCACTGAGAAAAACCAAAATGTTTTTTAATTTCTACAATTTCCTGAGGAAAGAGATGTTCACTGGGTGAGTAGGAAAAATAAAAAAATAAAGAATGAAGAATTAAAACAGTGATTATGTTCGTGGGTTCCTCACATCGCCTGCTCGCGCACCATTGAGAGAAAAGCAGATTTGTGCAGCAGCAGCAGCAGCATTATGTACTGTCTCATGGACATTCCTGCCAAGGTTGAAATTTCCATTGCTAATATGAACTTTGCGTAAGTGCTTATAATGGTAGTGCCAATCCAGCCTGGTTATTGTTTTTCCAAGCAAAGCAAAGCTGAGAAAATTCCTGAGTAAATATAAACTTTGCTTAAGGACTTATTTGGCTGTTTTCTCTCCCCCATATGGCAGCCAAAGGCACAAAGCCTCGTGGGGAATACAAAACAGCTCCACTAAGCTCCAGTCCCCGTCCACTAGACAAAGAAACAGCTCTTCAAAGCAGAGCTGGGCCTTTAAACAGTTAACAGCAGTGAGCGTTTTTCAACATGACAGTGTTTGAGAATACTTTACACCACTAAACCCGTGAAGATCTCCCACATTCCCACTCACTGCCACCAAAAGAGAAAATTGAGGAGATGAAGTCATCACTATATTCTGAGCTTAGTTCCATTTTCTTTCCTCATTCCCTAATTATGCAGACTCTCTTTTTTGGTTTTGTCTTGTCTCTACCTTGCTGACTTCTTCTATTCTATTCCTGACCATTGCTTTTGTTGCTCACCTTTAACTAACAAAACCACTCATGCTACATAAACCATTCACATATTATAATGTGTGTAATATTATGCAGTTTTGTGCATTGTTATACCATTTCCACAAATGTCCATATCTAATGAGTTAAACAATGTACTGTTTACAGAAACATTTGGTACAATGCAAACTACATTAAAATGTAAAAATGTTTGTTACTGCAAACTGACCAGACCAACTGTGAATAAGCGTGCTCTGTATTACAATTGTGACATAGTTCATTATGATTACATGCACCCATTTACTTCCACTGCATTTATAATTGCATCTGTATTACAGTTAATGAGTTATATACCATATACCATTAGTATTTTAAAGCCTAGTTTCACTCTAATTGCATCTATAACTCAGCCAGTACATTAAGGTCAATGAGTTTCCATATGGTTATAAAGTCATCCAGAAAATATTGCCAATCAACACCAGTGCAGTGACCACACACATAATCTTCTGTGGGTAGCTTTTAATATTTTGACTGGATTTGATGCTGCTGGAATGTCACTTGCACAGAAGGCATGTAAAGTCTGATGTGTCTGTACAGCCAGGCATCAGACTTCTCTGTTTATGTTTAAGGATAATTGCTGTGAGCTGGAGTGAGATTTAAGAGTCTGGACGCTGCTGCTACACGACTGCATGGTGCGAGTGTGAAGTGTTATCATTAGTAATGTGATTAACACCTTCTCCACGGGGGCAATAGGGGGCAGCGCTTCTTGTGAGTGGCTTCTGTGTGCAAGACAGAAAAGAGACAATTATGTGCTGGGTTTGAAGAGGGGGGGTGTATCTTTTGTCATTCTCACTCAAGCCTGTAATATCTAAGAATGATGGTGTGTTGCATTTGTTGAAGCGGGTCTGCCTCTCACACAGCGCTATAATTACCTTGTTAATATATTAGTGACCAGCATTGATTACCTGGCTAATCCGATCACAGAGTCTGCAATTGATCCTTCTGCAAACAGCCAGACAATAAGCACTTTGAGCAAAGAAACGCTCAATAGCACGTCCACAATTGGCTTTCTCACAGTTTAAATGGCTAAAATAAGGCAAACATTTTGGTTTCCCTCTCAACAGTCAAATCAATGAAGGGAATGAGGCCTGAATTCAGATGTCTTTCTTTTTTCCCTCTATTCACCTTCAATGGCTCTCCCTCGTGTCTCTTCTAATTCGTTTTCCAAACATTAGTTTTTGGTCATTTCTGGTTCACAGCAAAGAGAGGCAGCAAGGATAGAAGTGTACGTCACAGGACTCGCAAAATGTTGTGATATGAGCAGAAACCTTAAAACACACATCATGTTTTGTGGTCGTGGATTACCGTCCTCCACATACATGTTTGCCACGTGATTAAGCAGTTAGAATGTTAGAGATTTTGTCCATGATTCTGTTTTTCACAGCCTTTGACCATTCATACAGGAAATGCAGGTCAAAGTGCTTCACAATAAAGAAATTAAATCCACCAAGTGCTTCACAGAAGAGAATGCCATAAAATAAAGTGGAGTTAAGAAAAATAAAACATGAACAGTACATAAAATATGGTAAGCATTACATTTACATATTTAAAAGAAGTGCAGCAGTGCATGAAATTAAACTGACAAATTTAAAATAATGTTTAAAAGCAACTAAAAGCAAATTGCAGATAGCTAATTAAAGACCAAAGTGAAAAAACAAGTTGTAAACTTGCTCTCTTCAGGAAAAATGCAGCCAGGTGGAACTGATGTTGAGGGACAGTAGACCTGTAATTCATTACACTGTCTGTGTTTTGTCTCCTTAACAAAGAGCTGGCACGCTGTGTGCATCATGTTGAATGCCACTAATGGAGTAATTCAGGTTTAGCCCTATGCTGGTCCAGAGATCTGCTGTATATCTGGTGAGTTTTGAGTATCTTTTCTTTTTGGTTTGTTTCTGTTGTAAAGAGTAATTATATGGGGTTAATTATGTTTTTGATTTGTTTTGTTCACAGATAGTGAGCCACTGCCTTGGTAGTCTTTTTTCCCTTAGTTGCTTTTAAGTGCTTCTTTATCTTTACCTAGTGGGTACCACAGTTTGGATTTGGGAAAAATAGCTGTAACAATAATAATTTCATAAAAAGGAGATCATAAGGTGTCAGGCTGGTTGGGCCTGGTGCTTGAGGGACAGGTCTTAGGGGTGGCAACCAGTTTAAAATAAAGGCAGTGGGTCTCACAAAGATTACACGCTGCGCTTCCTGAATCTAACCCAGTTATGGTGGCAATTCTGCAAACATTAAAGCAGCAGCAAGTGTTTGCTGAGAGCATGTTGAAGGTACAACAAACTACTGACTCAACCACAGGAAATGTCTGAGTTGTCTGGCATGGGGGCCAGCTGGACTAGGGTTTGTGTGGTACAGCTATGGTTTGATGCTGATGGTCATATATGAATGTTTTCTACACTGGATCAGATGTTTCAACTATTGCAGAGACATTTTGTAAGCAGCCTTTTTGTTCCACAGTGGTTTAGGCATTCCTTACCTGGACATCACAAGGAGTACCATACTGCGGACTAAAAGTCAGGACATCTCAGCCTCTGCTGCTTCAGTTTTGCACATTACTAATTTACTAATTACTAATTTAGTACTAATTTAGTTTAGTAGTAAAGCAATACTAAACTGCTGGAGTATTCCATTAGGTTTTTCTTGATAGTTCGCCTACAAATTATTTTTCTTGCACTCCTTCTGTCTGTCTGTCCGCCTGCTCGCCTGCCTGTCTGCCCGTCTGTCTGCCCATCTGCCTGTCTGTCTGCCTGCCTGCCTGTCTGACTGCCTGCTTCCCTGTGAGGCCCATGTAAAGGCCAGCTGGTGGCTGACAGCAGCTGAGGACCATAAATCAGACGAGGAGGCAGAATTCCTTACGCTGCATTGGCATTCACTTTGTCAGCCATGAAATAAAGATGTAGCGGAGTAGGAGGTCAAAGCGTACAGAATCCACCCCCCCTAAAGCAACAACAACATAACATCCACCCTTCTAAAATCTTTGTCCTTCCTCAGTGATGTTCTCTCTGCACATAGCTGCTCTCTTCACCTGTAATTAGTGTGGTCTTAGTTTATGATTGGGTTTGACTGGTTTCTGATGCTGAGTAGCAGTATCTCTGTGTTTGGTAAGAATTGTTTGCAGGCAAATTACTTTTCACAACCTTTTCATGTCTATCTTATGCTCTCAGTACAACAAATGATGATTTGTCGTGCTCATATTTATATTTTTGAGGATCTAATTATCATGTCATTATCACAATTTTATTATGTCATTATTTCAAACTTGTCTTGTTGTGTGAAGACCTACTTTCTTTTCTTTTGTACAGAAGAGGAATGACTCCATAATGAAACCCACTTCGAAGATCCACTTGGTTGGTTGGCCTGGTTTAAGATAATGATGCATTTAAGTCACGATCACAACAAGTAATGACTAATGAGTAAAATCATTTATACAGCAATGATTCTATTTAAAGTTTGCTAACAGTAGTTAGCATTAGCCGCCATAATCTAGTGGCCATATGAGACACAGATGTCAGGCTGTCTATAGCATGTGTCACTTCTGCTTTTAAAACTTACATGTTACATTGTCATTTTAAATCGAAACTCAAATTAGATTTTTAACAACAAACAAAGTGTTTACCTCATCTTTTGACTTTGACTTTTATTAGCATAGAAGCTGTCATACAGGTTAGTGCAGGTGAGAAGACAGAACAAGTGCTTTCAAACCTTTAAAAAAAACTGAAAAATTTGTAGTTTGTAGTGAGGGTCTATGGTCACACATACATACCAAAAGACACACATGTGCACTCACACACAAACACACACTACTCTCACTTTTGCTTTTGAAAGAGCTCATTGTTGCTGCACACCTGCCTGGTCTCCATCATGACTGCAGCAACATAATGGAATCTCATGTAGGATTTTGGCTTAATCCACCTCCTGCTTGTTCCTGCATTAGTCTGCGTGTCATGGTGACATGTAGCCCTGCTTCTGCCAGGCCAGCCAGGGGGATTGTGTTCAACGTATATAACACATGTACAGAATACATCCACCGGCAGGAATGCACAAGGGAGAGGTGACAGTAGGTCAATGTGCGAGGATGCAGGGGCCAATGGTCTAATTTGTATGTGATATTTTTGGACCATATATATATATATATAATGTATAGTGTAGATTTTCATACCAGAAAGTACAAGATAGAAAATTACAAATATTATGTTTCTCTATACATTCTCTAATTAGGATGGAAAATTGATGAAAACAAAGCAACTACTGTGGGTGTCACAATAATACTACTATTACTAATAAAATACTTAATGTTTTACATATACTGAAGACAGACATTTGCTTTTATAGGGCCCTTTATCTCAAGAGCCCAATTGAATTACTACATTATCTGAAGATACTAAACCAAACATTTGCAAATTGGAGAGCTGAATTAATGAACTAATGAATGAATGTTAAAACTCACTTTTTGTGGGGAAATGACAGAAGAGGTTATATAACTTAAATATTTTTTCCTTTTTACTCAGGGTCCCAAAGACCCAAGCGACCAATTTTACATTATATACAGGCATATGACCCACTGTTAATCTAGAAATATTTTACAAATTGAACAATAAAGTGAACATTCACACTAACGGGTTTTTGATTACAATTAAATTTAAATTAGATTTCCAAGAATGAATGTGATGGTGTAGCATGTAATACTAAATGTATGTCCTGCAAAATGTTAATGTAAATTCTTCCTATTTTCAATTCTATTTTTTGGCAAATTGTTTTTCTCATTAATAAAAACAGTGTATATTCATTAAATAAATCAGTCTTGTCCATTACAAAGTAATTACCTTCCAAGGCTTAATGAGAGGTAACATTTCAGAGTTAGTATTGTCATTTGTTCCCACTATCACCATTTCAATTGGCCCAATTTGACTTTGTTACCATGAGGCAGTAAACTCAACATAAACACTAATAAATGTTATAAATCTTAAACCAGAGTCTGTTCACTCACATAGCAGCTCTAATCAATTCACATCGCTAATTCTTTCTGTCCTCCTTCCATCCCTCTTTTTCTGTTGGTGTCAGTGGTCAGGGTGGGGTGCTGGGAGCAGGGTCAAAGGTTAAAATGATAGGTCTATGTTTGTATAGTTGCATTGTCATAGAATTTATCCATATGACCTCCAATGTGCTGTTCACACAAGGGAACAGGGTGAAACTCTCCCTCATTCATGTGCATGCGTATGTGCATGTGTGTGAGTTTGTGTACACTCAAATGGAGCTGCATAACTGTCTGAGTCATGAAAATACATAAAAGGCACAAGTGGAAAGACAACACCAAAAAAACAAAAGTGAAGCTGTCATCCGGCCATTGAGCGTCTTTAATGGACTTTGGATGGCGGTCTCTGGTGAGGGGACATGGGTCTGTCTGAGGGGTTAACTCTGGTTGTAAAACCAGAGGTGGATATTTCCCATTTAAAGATCCTTTGAAGAGGAACAAAGGGCTGAGCCTGTCATGGAGATTATCCTGTTAAGCCATGGCCAGCCTCGCCCACCCAGGATGGCTGCAGACTGTACAGAACTGTTACATCAGTGGCAACATCCACTCCGTGCTTGCCTGCAGGCTGGAGAAATACCCACATTAAGGGTATTTACACAGCATCCCTGTCCATGGGCTGGATCATCATCAGATTATCAATGTTTTAGGTATCATGTCACAAGAGGAAATTTCCCTTTGTGGGAACAGGTTGAGACAGCAATAGCAAACAAGAACACAAATCTGAAGTGAGCAGCTTCAGGGTTGCAGAGATGTAACTATTAACTCTATTGTCTGTTCTGCTGTCCAGAGCAGAAGGTGGCGGTAATGCACCTGGATGCCAACCGCCATAAAACTAGAAGAAGTAGAAACCCCTGGATGCGGCTATGTTGATTAAATCGTACAATATCAAAAGTGATGGAAATAATAAAGTATTTACTAACCAAGGGCTTACACTCTAAGCCCTGATGGTGGCACTAAAGGAAAGGTTGGGGAGTCACAAAAAATAATAGGATTCATCCTCTGGGAACCTTGAACAATCAATTTTGAGGAAATCATACAGTGGCTTCTGAGATAACTTGTCATTACTCGCAGCAAAAAGTCCTGTCATTGACCTCTAATGAAACAGTGCATGTTATACTTATTTACTACATTTAGCTTTTTTTGCCTTCACCTTTGCTGCCGTAACACTGCAATTTCCCCAATGTGGAGAGGAGAGTGGCTTGATAGCTGAAGGCTCTGGCTCCCATTCTACTTTTAGAGACTCTAGGAACCACAAGGAGCCCTGCATTCTGGGAGC